>WYDI02036799.1:0-17822 GCA_009867235.2 Psittacus erithacus | reverse complement strand
GACCTGCTGGTCACGCTCCTTTTGATGCAGCCCAGGATACGGTTGGCTTTCTGGGCTGTGAGCGCACACTGAAGCCGTCTCATGTTCATTTTCTCATGGACCAGCACCCCCAAGTCCTTCTCTGCAGGGCTGCTCTGAATCTCTTCTCTGCCCAACCTGTAGCTGTGCCTGTGATTGCTCCGACCCAGGTGTAGGACCTTGCACTTCGCATGATTAAACTTCATAAGGTTGGCATCAGCCCCGCTCACAAGCGGTTCAAGGTCCCTCTGGATGGCAGGTCCCTCCTTGGCAGCATGTACTTTAAGGGAGGCACTGAGCTGGCCCCAGAGGAAAGTATACAAAACTGTCTGTCTCCAAGCACAGCAGAGATGTGTCCTAAGTTACAGGAATGAAAACAGTTCAAGGAGAAATGCTAACACAACAGTGTTTCATGCTGAATTTTTATTTCAATGTTATCCAACTGCATAAGTATAAATAATTGTGTTCAATATATAACAATTATGACATCCATAAGGAGTTTCTTAGAGAAAATAAGACTGCAAACACTTTATTGCACAGACCCTAACAATTTTTTTCTTTTTTTTCTTGATTTTTTTTTGTAAGCTGAGGAATCTACAGCAGGAAGTCTAAAAAAGAACACATCAGATCTACAATCACATAAAGACTGACCAAGTAGAACACGGGCAGGAGGATCTCTAACAGCTCACTGATAAGGTAAACACCAACAAACAGGTACTACATAACACAAGCTTAAGCAGTGCTACACTTCCAAAATGCAAAGAACTTAGCTGTCAGAAGTGATGATGAGCTATACAAAATATACATAAAGGTTACTGTAAACAAAAAGCTAGATGTACTTTAAAGGAAACAAAAGGATAGCTGAAAAAATGCGTAAGACTGTAAACTAAGAAATACCTTCCAGACAGAAATGTTGTTTTGAAGTGCATTAGCATTCATTTGTAGTAACTGCCAAAGCACAGATGAACTGTAAATGTTGAGACCATTTTATCTTTAAAACTGCCCAAGAAACATTATCCATTGTTCACTAGCTCCTCTGTGAATGCATCAAAGGCAGTATGAATGTACTAGTGCCACATGAAAAATCAGGACTTGTTTGTGATATTATCTTTCCATGAGAGGTTTGCTGTAATCTAAATCAACTAATCAGTATAATAGAGTTTTCACCAGAGGGAAATTAATTCTGCACACTGTCACCTGTCATACAAACCTCCAAGTCAAGATTACACTGTGCTTTTATGAATAATTTTCTAGCTTTTGAGACAGAAAGACAATCCATAAGCCCTGACAAAACGGGAAGGGCCTAGCTCTACTGTGGGCACATAGAACAGACATAAGCAAACCCACCATTCTACTGATCCCAATCATTAAAAAACATGCATCTGCAAGGGCACTTCATAGTGCCTGTGTTTCAAATTTTACCTTTCATCCTTCAAAACAAACTAAATATCTCCATGCTAAAATGATTAAAGTCTACATGTTCCACAGTATACAAAATTTAAATAAGGCTTAGCAAAAGTAAAAAGACAGTCACATTCTAGCACCAAATAGCTCCAACAGGTTCCTTTGTTACAAAATGCTTCTTTTATAGTTACAGTATTTTTTTTGCATACAAATAAAAAGATTATTGTATGAAACGTATGGAGCTACTCAATGCATTTAGAAATGAATGTGAAACCTAGAATCACCTGCTAAAAACAGCAAGTTAAGTCTACAACATAAGGCCCCAGCTACGTATTAAAACACATCATATGTCCTGAATGTTTTTGAAGATGATAGTAAAAAAGCTTCTTTTCCATCTTGTAAAACAGAAAAAAAGCTAAACTGTATGAAGCTAACTATGCAGACCTATATGCCATGATAATATGTATTCTCTAAATGTACTAAAAATAGGGATGAACATACTAGTACTGCAAGTCATGTGCTTATACTTGTGCCTCACACCGTAAGGGTCTGAATTCAAAAAAGCTCAGAGAACTCAAGAGAGAACTGCATCAAAAATGAAGCACAGAGTGTGTGCTTCAGTCTCAGCCTTGTCTGATGTGAAGGTCACCGAGCACACTCCCAACAGACAAGATGAGAACCACCATTTCACCAGAAAACACAACTCTTGCTGGGATACCTTCATAACCAAGTGGTCCTCCTGCAGCTCTAATGACACCTACTCTAAGAGACAGGCTTTGTGCAGCAGGGAGATGCGGCTAGGTCTTGTGTTAGACCTGGTGAATCAGTCAACCAGGTACAGTACTATCAAAATTAGATTAAAAATACATGTAAAAATTCACAATAAGTCACTGTATTTATTCTCTACTAGTAATTTTTTAACCTCTAGCTAGGATTTCAGTAAGTAAAAATGCGGCCTGCTTTTGTTTTCCAGTCAGACCAATGCTTGTGCATGTCCATGCCAGGTCAGAGTTTTAATAATTCGGTTTTATATTTGAGCATGGCAAATAAGTGGCAAAGCAACTGTCTTAAAAAAGGGAAGAGTAAACAATGCAATCAGCAGCAAAGTATGTATGCTACATTCAAACCCCAAACACATTGCTAGGTATTTACAGAGGAGATCTTTTCTTCAGCAGCTCTCAGCTGTAAAGGTATTCTTGTACAAATACTATATGGTAACAGTTTTACCGGTTACAATTGGGAAGGCATTTCGGAAAAAAAAAAAAAAAAAGGAAAAAAGAAGAAAAAAAAAAAAAGGAAAAAAGAAGAGTCCTGTTTTTATATATCCCCTTATTCTTGCTCTTCAGTGACATGAAAGCTTCGCAGCACAAAGACAAGACACAGTGCTGGTTTAAAGGCAGTCCAATATATTGACATTAGTTCAGCAGTCTTGAATTCACACCGGCCAGGTCTTACAGTTAACAGGATTTTTTGTGAGGACTGCTCCGTGGAGCTTCCTTTCCTCGCCGCTGCCGAGCTGAATCTTTGTCGTCAGAAAGTGCGTTAGGGCGGTCAGGTGTGGTTGCTGATCTGGACAGATCTTTACCTACATTCTGTTTTCTTGAAGCAGACTGCTGAGTCTGAACAGCGTCTTTTCCCTTTATATCCCCAGTGTTAACAAAAGAAGACTTTTCTTGACTTCCAGGCTTTCCCCCAAGGTTTGAAGCAGGGTGGTGGGCTTCTGCTACAACAGCAACACTGTGCAAGGCCATCAGTGAAACGCTTTTAGTCATTTCTGCCTTACCACTCCCTGCAGAAGAGGTGCCTTTCTTATTTAGTTCCTTGCAGGCTGCAGGAAGCTCAGGTGAGCCTGCTTTAACCTTTGTAGAAGATGCATCACTCTTCGCTGAAGACAAAACAGAGACTTCTTGTCTACATTCAGAGAAATTGGCCGAACAAGTCAGTGGTTTTCCTGGTGTTGCAGCCACACAACAAGAACTCTGCCCGCTGGCAGCTGACAAATGCTTTACTGTGATCTGCTTGTTTGCATCCTCTGGCTGTTTTTGATTAACTTCTCCCTTCCCTTTTGAATCTTGAGAGCTTTTGCTACTTGCAGTTGTTTTTTCTGCTCCTTGCTCTCTAGCATCGCAGTTCATGAGGCAAAGGGTAGGCTCTATTTTCTCACTGTCAAGCTGAACATAAAGTGCGTCAGTGCGTATTTTTCCTTCGCGTCTTTTGTCTGCAGAGATTATCTCAGCACTAGGACTCCTGTCTGCCTGTTTGCTCAGCAAGGGAGGGTCTTTCACAGTGGAAAACTTTGGAGACATGGTTTGTTTTTCACTGAGGTGAAGTTGCTTTTGATCAGTATATCCCCCTAAGCCTCCTGGTTCTTGCCTCTGCACCTGCTTAGAACTCTCTGGGCCTGCTGATATAGGGCTGACAGTAGATTTGGGTTTGGTGTCAGGAGTGATACTGCTCATCTGGAGGGTGGCTGCCGAGCCATGCTCCAAATTCATAGGCCTTTCGGCCTGCCCATGTTCAGTGGTCATTTTTTTCACAAAGCCCGAAACAGAAGAAGGGGGATCTAGCACATTTTTACTGGCATGTTTCCCATCTTTCCGGGAGCTGCTAGACACCTGAAGAGTAGTTTCTTTTTCTTTTATGGTTGGAGTGAATGATTTTTGTGATAGTGTCTGTTTATCCAAGTACTTAGCCTTAGAGGAACTTGTATCAGAGGCTGGCCTGTGTTTATTGCTGCTGCTTTCCACATAGGTCGTAGCAGGCTTCACATGTTCTTGAACACCTACATGAACATCTACAGCACATTTTCTGCTTACAGCATCTCTCACAGCAGGGGAGCTTGAAGTGCTAAGCTGCTGCTGAGGAACTTGGCTGGACTGCTCCTTCTCAGTAGTATGAAGCCTTATGTCAGTGAGCTGTTTCTGATCTTTTGTTCCTAAATCTTTGGCACTGTCTTTCTGCACAGAGGAAACTGGTGCAGACTTTTCATTTTTCGGACCACAATCCATTGAGGGCTGCACAGGCTGTTTGGATGGAAGAGCTTCAATCTTTGACTCTGCAATAATCTTCTTAGACTCAGTGAGAACTTTCTGCTTGGTTATACCCCTTGCCATGAAACTACTAGCAACACTGCTATCATCTGCACCTCGCTGTTTCAGTGACTCCCTGCCACCCTTAGGTTGGGCCTTGGGGCCAGCTGCCTGCATTTTTCCTTGCATCTGAGGTGGAATGGCAAAATCAGTGCAATTTTTTTCACTGCTTTTCGAGTAGCTTGTTATCAGGACATCCGAGACAGACACCTTCAGAGATGGCTCTCTGATCACCTCCACCTTTGCAGAAATAGGTTCACAACTTCTCTGGGCCACTGGCTGTTTGGCAGGCAACTCCTTTTGCATTTGCTTCTCTTTTCCTACAGCTTTTTCAGGAGTGCTTTGGACAGCAGAAAGTTTGGAGTATGTTTGAGTAGTTTTAATGCTCTGACTTTGAGTAACACATGACTTCACCTCCGCTGAATTGTCCTTCGGCTTTGAAGGGGAGATGTCTTTCTTTTGAACAGCGTCAGTAACAGAAATACTGCCTTTAGTAGCTGGGCTAGAAACCTTTTTCTCTGTCAGTACTTCTGCAGCCACAGGGGTGAGTGGCAAATTTGGAGAACTCTTGCTTGTTTGCAAAATCTGAGGCTCTGATACATTGACTTTGGCAGATTTTGAATAGCTTAACAACTGCTCTTTCTGACAGGCCAGTTCTGCCTTCCCACCACTCCCTTGTGGTGCTGGGGGTTTAGGAGATCCCCCATCACTGCTGGTGCTCTGTCCTTCTGACAGAATGCACAAAGGCAGTTCAGTCTTCGAAGCCTGTGGCCCAGAAAGTAAGGCAATGTCTAGTGTGCCTTCTATTGGCTTCAAACAGGAAACAGACCTCCCATCAAGTTTATATTCTGAGGGACTTTTTCTGACAGGAGCCTCAGTGGAAATAAGGGCTGACTTTTCCACACTCATGTCTGCCCGGCCATTCAAGGTCTTGAGAGGAACAAAAGAAACTGAGTTAATCTGAGCAGCATGTGCACTGCCAATAAAAGCTCTACCATCAGCAACTGCAGTGGAGTCCTGCTGTATGTTTATGGGTCTTCCTGTATTAAGTTGAAGGCATTCATGAACACTTGACGTCAATTTAGGTTTTAGCATGGGACAGACACTGTCATCTTTTTCTTCAGTGGACATTTTCTTTCTAAGATAATCAATATTTACAAGTTTACCATCTAATCTTTCGAATTTGACAAATTCTTTTGTTGGTACATTTTTATCTGTGTTTTCTCCCTTTCCATTTAGCATTCTGTCAGTGGACTGAGGTAGAACATCTTGCAGTGTACACGGAGGGGAAATTCTTTTTAAGTCGCAAGAAATATAAACAAGTTCGTTAGGCAAAGGCCCATGACACAGCATCTGGGCATCTAAAGCAACACCATCACTTGATCTCAAGTTTGCATTCCTCTGAAGGGTGTCTTTGAGTATGCCACCAGCTGACTGGGTCTCCAAAGCAATAATTTTTGTTTCAAACTGATTTGATCTTTCTAAAACCTTCTGGAATGCTTTTTTGTCTTTTTCTTCCAGTCTTAAGGTATTGGGATTTTCTGGCTCACTGCCACACTCATGTACAGCAGCATGTGTTTTTTCAGCAAAATCTTGCTTTTTCATAACTATCTTGACCTTCAACTTCTCTCTGTCTAGCTCATCAACGGATTCTTGCCTACCTAATTTTCGGGAGATGGGTCGTTTCAAGCAGCCCTGCTCTGCAGGCCTGACTCGTGTGAGTGATGGCACATCACTTACATTCTCCTCTAAGCTCTGAAGAGTTGCCTCCCTCTGGGACATTTCTCTATTCACTTCTTCCTGGGTCACTTCCAGACTGTGTTTTCGTGAACATAAGTGTTTCTTTTCACTGCCATAAGAGGGAGCAAGTTTCTCTTCAGATTGGACTCTCTTTAACAGTGGAGATCTTGGTGGTTCTGCACTCTTTGGCCTAACAATATGCCTTACAATAGTTGGAGGAGAGTGCATTTTGCTAGGAAAAGATTGAGCTATTTTTGTGTTTCCAATTGAATGTCCTAGCAGTGGTGATGGAGATCGCTGAGGGGACGTTGGCTGAGGTGTTGGAGAAGGTGTCCGTGCAAGAGGAGAGAGAGGAATGCTGCCAGCTGATTTGCGTCTTCCCGATCTGTATCTTTGCCCACCAAGCTTTGGACCCAAGCCATGAAGTGTGCTGGGTCTTATGTGCCCTGAACCAGCTGGAGAATTGGGAGCACTTGAGCTAGGGGAGCTACTCTGGGAAGAGTTAGTACCTACAAAAAGAACAAACAAATAAAGATTAGCAAGATTTTTTTAATCTTGTCTACATGCTCAGTAAGAGACAGAACTTGCACCAGTTCAAAAGGCTTATGTGCCATTTGCTCTCACAATGTTGCAAAATCTGGAAGGTTTTGAGTGACTGGACTATAAAACCTTTATCAATCCAATTACACTGCTATTTGTCTCTTTCCTCCTCTGCTCCTCATCCCTTTTAAATTACCACTTATTTTATTTAAATAGGATAGCTAATGTTTTCTGCCACTTCAGTGCAACGATCAAGGCTTTCCAAATAATTTATGTTTGCCAAGGGATCATACAACATAAGTAAAATTTAGTGCACACTAAAATAATGTCAGAAATAAAACAGGAAGAAGCCGCAGACTTTTAGGAGCCAGAAAAATGCATATTTCAGCACCCAGCCTACCTTTTCAGCAATAAATCTGCATTTATGAGTGCCCATGCTAGTTCCACTATATCGCAACTTTTTCCTCAGTTTCATTCTTTTATCAGTTAGCCTCTCCTAGGCAAGATTCTACTTTTTAATCAGATCTCAAATTGTTCATTACTCAACTTGCAGCACTGGACTTGGACTTAAACTCCAGGAGAAACCTAGCAGCCCTTTAAGGTGCTACTATATCATGAGAAGACATTTGATTTTGCATCAGGAATCTTTTACCCTTTTCCAGACAGAAACCATCTGTTTAATGATTATGCTTGTCAGAACTTACTACTCTTAGCACAGTATAACAGATCTGGGGGGCTCACAAGTAGGATACACTTCATGTCCTCTTCCTCTACCCTCCAGTCCTTCACACTCACCAGATGGAAAGTCAGTAGAGCGGCAACTTGGGGTTGGTGACCTAGGAGATAAACTGTGGGTTGGGGATCCAGGCAAGCTCTCCCCTGATGAAAGTGATCTGTTCAGGCAGGAGAAACTTCTGCTGGTGTGAAGAAGAGGAGAGGGTTGCTTGGCCAGCTTTTTAAAGAGAGATCTTCTCCTAGTATGAGAAGAGCATGTCATTAATTAGAAGATGACAACCCGACATTGCTTCCTCCTCCCATTACTCCAGAAAAGCAACAATCAAATCTATGCTTACATGAAAGCAAACGACCACGGTGTAGAGGATGTTTAGAATATACCCTGATCTGCCAATAGTTGGGATTGATATTGTAACTAAATCTATACTAAAATTTACTCACTGTATTTCAGAAGAATAGTTAGCTCCTTATGAGTATAAATCTTCATTTTCTTAATTTAAGAGCCTACCAAAACTGAAGAAATATGTAGAAACTACTAGTGATTTGTATCATCAAACTAAAAACTTAGCACCGGGAAGTTTAACTGAACAAGTACAAAAAGGTAAACCAAATTAAGATGCAATCTCAGTTATTCAGTTTCTTCCTCTTATCTACGGGTATGCCGCACAAAATTTTTAGGCTTTGTTTTAACAGATCTGATTTAGGCAAAACAGAGCTGGAAGGACATGTTACAACCACAGGATCTCACAGAAGGAAGTAAAAGGATGGGGAAGACAAGGGTGAGAAATGTATTAACTTCACACTTTACATTAATTGTTATGTATATACACACACGTAAACGTGAGACAAAGGCATTACTCACCTTTCTAAACTCTCTTTCTTCTTGGTTTTCTTACTGCGCCTGACCATTCTGCTCCTGTAGCTGTTTCGCCTGGCAGGTCCTGTCTTGATTGAAGTGTTTTCAAAAGGGGTTGTCATTACTGAGACTCTGTTACCACTCTGCCAAAATGGAGGAGGAACCTTTAAGTGTCAGTAATACAGGACAACCTTTGCCTTAAATTGAAGCTATGCCTCAATTTATGAAGTGAATGCAATGAGAAAGGACTCCATCATCAAAGTTAAGAGCTGTTAGTGTACGAAGCCCTGTACAGACATTGCCAGTTCAATTTACATCAGATAAATGACAGCTGGACAATTCTTAAGTTTTGCCCAATCTCCTCAACTTCCTCCATTCCAGCTTCAGGACAAGAAGAAATTCCAGTAACTGTAGCTGTACAGGAGAAGACCAAGACTGCAGTTTTTAAAGATGTAAGCTTCTATGGAAAGCTTGCCACAAAGAACAGCTGTCACTGCCCAGTGGTCCATTCACTTGCCATTCATGCCTCAGAATACCAACTGTTACAATGATGATGGAGAACTTGACAATATCAGTCCCAAAGAATTCTTTTATCTTGGGGGTGTTGGAACTAGATGATCTTAAGGTCCTTTCTAACCCTAACCATTCTGTGATTCAAAAGAGCTAGTAAATATAATTAAGCTCTTTAGGACCATTTGCATGAACAGATGACTCAATAAAACAAACTGGAAATATCCATATTATGTTTTAAAAAACCATACGTCCTGCCCACCATTATATTTCACAACAGTGAACTTCTTTTCAAAGGAATTCCAATAGCCCGAATTAATTTATGATACAGCACATTCAACCATTTCTCATTTTGAGTTCACTCTTGTAAGTACTGTGCAGGGTTGTTACATTTCTCTTTTTCTGTATCTGACACAGAAAACAAGTGCACACCCAACTGCCTAAAATTACAGAATTTTCTCTTACACTTTTCTTATAAAATTGGAAAACTTGGAAGCTTTTCCTGGTTTCAGAGAAGGAAAATAAACGACTTAAGGAAAACTGTATTTTGCATCTTTCCTCAGCTATTCTTTTTTCCCCATTACTTCACTTCTTTCCAATCTTCTGCTATAATCAAGTAGTTCCCTTAACAGGCAAAGCTGTGCATGTAACCATAAATTGTTAATAATATAGGAAAAAAATATACAGCTGTCTAAAATAATTCTGACCTATGTCATCTATGTTTAAAAGAGTTCATAAAACCTGCAATACAATGAGCTGTAGTGAAAAGCTAAGACACTCATTTAAAAAGTTAGAAGTTTGTTTGCTTTTAAGGAAAGCCTATAATTTTCTAATAGGATAGATCTTGGAAAACTTCACATGAGACAAATATGATAGATTATTTATAAAAGTCCAACTGTAGGATCAGAACTTTATTAAGCAAAGCAGCTGTTGTTGGACATCTCTGGCCATAAATGAGACAAAAACCTTCTGGGCCTTGAGATTATGAAAGTCAAGTTCATGTACACTAGGCAAGAAATATTTCATATTCCTTGTTATCACTTTTCCTCACTGATTTCACTTTAAAAGGAGAAAACAAGAAGTAGCTTCATCATCAAAAGCCTGAACTACCTAGTGAAGATGGAGGAACAAAAAAAAGTGCTTGAAAATGACAAATTTGAGAGACAGGGATATCTCTTTGTGTCACTGCCTCAAAGGTGCTTCAGCTATTTCAGCTGTGGTGCCAGTTTGCTACATAAAAACTCAAATCATAGCAGGATATATCAAGTCACTGACCTTTCTCCAGAGCTGTGCTTGCTATAGTACCTTAGAGCTTGTATTTGAACAACTACAAAATCCAGTAACTGATTTCTAAAGGAAATCAACACAGCCCCTCAACCCCTTTTGCTGTCAGTGCTTGCTGTCAAAACAGCAAGCACTTTGGTATCCTAGTTGTTCAACAGTTACCTTTATCAACAACTCAATGACTTCCGTATGAACAAGACCATGCACTGGCTCTTCATTGATATGAGTTATCAGGTCTCCAGCTTTTAAACCTGCTTGGTAAGCCGCACCTCCTTCTTCCACATTCTGGAAATCAGAGATGAAGAGAATATACACAAAATGGACCCCTGTTTAACCTTCCTACTTCAAAGATGAGGCCTTATTTAATGAACTCCTTCTACATCAGTTGGTAGTAAAGAAAACTTACAGATATTAAATTATATAAAGGAAAGAAAAAAAAATCAGACCAGCCATTTCACCATCAACTACCCTACTCAAACTTTATACTTACATGGGGTGTTTCAAAGCTCACTGAAACACTGCTTGTTGCCAACGTTATTATGGAAGATCAATATAGCAGGGCAGTTTTTATGCATGACAGAGAAGGGATGATTCACTCCCCGTGGCAAAATATCATAACTGAATCAAGATTTTTAGCATGTGACACTGAGAAATACTGATGTAATTAACACAGTGGTCATATGAAGTACCCTAATAATTATAAAAATTAACTCCACCATATAGTTAAGGACTGCTTTCATTTGGTTCAAATTCACCAGGTTGCCCATTAGAGGATTAGAGGAAACAGTACATCACAAAGCGGATGCGTATCAAAACAAACTGAATTTCAAATTACTCTGAAGAGGGGTTAAATAATTTATTGTAATTGAAGAATTTTAAGGCATGCAGCCACCACTGAAGCTTACAATGCTTACTGAACTAATCAAGAAACTTATAGTGTCTTGAAAAAAGTCAAGGTTTCACTTTTACTGCAGTGTACCATTTTATTATCTTCCTTTCACTAATGGCAATGCTACACCAGCGGCAAGAAAACCAATTTTTATATTTATTCCATTATCAAATGTACCCCTTCCTCTACATTCAATGCTCTTGATGGATTAATAGGTCTGAGAGGTAAACATGAAGGAAAAATGAGTAATACACTACCACATCAGTAGCATTGCTACTTCAAAACCTACAGTACATACTTAAAACAAAGCACTGTACAAAACTTCAAAGCTTTTGATATTTGTGGTAATCAACTTTTCAAAACTACTTAAGGTATTTTAAATATTTTATACACACACACAGTATTTATGGATGTATAATACATAAATGATATAAAATACATAATATTATCAACCACGATTATAAAATAAAAAATGCATGTATATTTGCACAAATACATATTTATTTTACAATTAAGGAGGTTGAAAACCAATGAAAGAACTTCTGTCTTTTTCTTTAGACTGTCTCCCACTTGAAATTAGTTGTTAAGAAAGAATGAAAAATAACGGGATTTAATCATGACAGTCAAGTTTTTTTCCTGTGCCTAGCCCTCAAAAATATTCACAATTCCAAGTGATTTATACATTTCTACACAAAAGAAAGCCAGTGCTTGAGATCAGCCTACTTGTGTCTAGTAAAATACCGGTGATTTCATTAAACCCTTAATTGATGCAGTTTAACAGACTCCTTGTGTACCTCAACTATTTCTGTTTACCATCTCCTGGCTGTGCAGATACTGCCCTCAGTCAAAGAGGGGCTGCACCAACCCTTTGGATTTCTAAGCCACAGCACTTTGAACTTACACATGGCTATTCACAATTGCCAAACTTTCCAAAAGGGAAAGTGCAGAACCATGCAGAAGGGCATCATCATATGTGGTAGCTTGGGTTGTTCCTACCGTCAACACCAGCCTTGTGTACAGGCACGAAGTTCATTCCAAACAAACTGTTTGACACAACGTCATGATTTACACAGCAACAGTCAACAAACAGATACCACAGGTATAAAATTCAAAAGAAAATTCATTATTTCAGTTTTCTGTGGCTGAATATAGGCAAAAAAATGTATTATCTTACCCAAACAATATGATGTACAGTGTAGATATCGCTGTCACCCACATAAACCCTGATTGCTCGGATGGTGAAGCCGTACTTTTTTCCTGAACTGTGAATTACTATTGGTTGATGAGGACTTGGAGCAGCAATCGATGAATCACGGCTGGGAGATGAATCTCGGGAGGACGAAGGATCAGATGACAGGGAATGAGGAGACATAGGACTTCCCAAAGGAGAAACACCAAACACATCTGGAAGAAAAAAATCTGACTAAAGTACATTCTGAGCACACACAAATACAGACACAGAACAGGGAATGTGCTTAATTTTATGACATCTTTACGTCAAAATTTATCGCTGTCTTTGAATAAACACTCTCCTCCTCTATCAGTGTTTATCCTACCTTTTTAACCAACAATCAGATCTTAGAACTAAACTTCTTTTCCTGTAAAGTGCATTTTTTAATGCAAGGGTTGTCTTGGTACATGTGTTTCCTTTTAGAAAGGAAATACATTCATTGCTAACTTTCAAAGAATTATTCCAGCCTCTTCCCAACAAATACTCACAAAAAAAAGACCAAACCCAGAATTTGGTAGCAGATATTATTTGAGGAGTACACCCAAAACCATCCTGCAAATCATCCAGCAGTGATAAATAAGGCACTAATTTGAGTTTAGGGTTGTTTGGTTTGTGTTGGTTTGGGGTTTTATTTAGTTTCGGTTATACATACATACAGATAAAGACTAATGTAATTAAACCATATACTGGTATATAGGACAGTAACTCAATGCTCACAACAAGGCCCCACTTCTACATTGTGCTACACCATGTACGAACACAAGAATTTCTTGCAACAACAGTACCAGTTACAGCTTCATTTTATTTCATTGTTTTGAAATCACTATGTGCTCATTATTGTGCAAATGTAAACACAACTGCAGCAGCATCTGTGTTTGTAACAGGGTGACAGCTCTGCAAACAAATGCAATCCAGGTTTGGTGTTCCACTGCAAGCCATGTCATGTGAAGACAGATACACTTTCGCAGCAGCAGCCCTACTCCTTGAATTCAAGTCATCAGAGGCTCCCAGAGATCAGTATCACTAGGTTAATACTGAAATCCCACAGAACAGCCAAGCCCCAAGGGCAGCTGTCACTGTCACCTACTAGCTCTGAAACATGCCCAGATCTCCCACACTCTGCCTTCTACTGTGTCTGGGACATGCCCTGTGACTCTCAGCTATATGACTCAGGTCAGGAATACTGGCTGTTGCTGTAGTTTACTTCATGGATAAATATGAATAAGGTAGGTTTTTTTGGACAGCAGGTACAGCTAACGTGTAAGATTTTGGTTAATATGGATATGATAACAACATTTTAGGCTAAGTTTGTATTTTATAGAACAATACTGAGATTAAACTGAAAGAAAGTAACTCAGTGACTGAAAGGAAGTAACTCAGTATGTATCATTTCTGCTTTACAACTGTGAAAGAACTACTAGAGTACAAACTGATGACTAACTCTGGAGTGTTTCTTGGCTATGTAATTACCCATGTCTGTATAATGCTCCTGTGACAGCTAATCTTTCTGGCTCACACCTTTCCTTACGGGAGAAGAGAAAGACCTAGGAAGGCTGAAAGTGCTGCTGTAACAAACAGCTATTCTTGCAGCTGCATATAGCTAACTACTTAAAACTTAAGCTACATTTCTACTGTATGATGGGCCAAAGACTGAATCCTGCATCCTGCTGTGCGTGCACATGGTTGAACACAAAGTAGTCACCATAAAGCTGTATTTTTGCTTGTCAAAGAAGGTCCTTCAGCTGTAATGTGACCACTGTAACTTACTGATGAAACTGCACCATCTAGTAACACACGTGAACAAGAGAAATAAAGTGTGACACAATTCATTCTGGCCTCTCCAAAACTTTGCATTTACGTCATACACAATCAGATAGGCATAAATCGTAACAATTCAAAACAAAAAGATTTATCTCTACCTCCTGGGATCATGAGAGACAAAGCACTCGCAGAAAGGGACTTTGTGACTTTTCCAGAGACCTTCTTTTTCTCTGTGCTTTCTAATCGCTGGCAAGCCACGTGAGATGCAACTTCATTGAGTGGCTTTGAGGAGTTATCTCTACTGTCCACACTCTCAGTTCTTCCGTTTATCTGATCTAAGTGCTCTGAAAAACTGCCAACTGTACAAAGAAGAAAGGACAAACATGTTGAGGGAAAACTGGGGGTCAGGGAGGAGAAATGGTATAACTGTGACATAGGATTTTTTCTTTCTAGTTCATTAAACAACATTACAGAAATCTGAGTAATTTTTCTCCACTCAAGAATGAATAAACATTGACAAAATGAATTGAAGCAACAGTTTTTTGTAGCCACTGACTAAAAATGAAGCAAGTTTGGTATTTCTATATGCAGCACTCACCAACTTAAGCATACATCAATCTTTCACATGAACTCCTGAAGTAAATGAAAGGCTCTAATCCTGCATAAGTTCCTATCAGCTTCACAAGTTTTCCAAAAATCATTAGAACACCAAGCATAATTTTATTTTTAATTATTATCATCTGCTTTTACTCTTTCGGTGGTTTTCTACCACACAGCAGAAAAATACCTGGCACTACTAAATTCAGCATTACACCTACATTGGTATTAGTCTATCACAGGTAATGAACTTCAATGACCGTGAATAGAGGAAGGACAACAACGTTTCAAACAATGAAAAAAACCATAAAGGCTCACACACCAAGGGTAGGTTGCCTGTTCAAAAACACAGCATAAAAATTCCCAGTATTAGTTTAAGGTCACTGAATATTGCATTGCTAATGGACCAAAAAAATATATGAAGTTATTAAGTGTAACTGACACTTAAGTGACAGAAGTGGATCACTTTGAGTTATCACTGTGACTGCTGTGCTAAGGCCAACACTGCAACATAGGCAGTGAGCAAGACTTGGAATACAGCACAGTCAAGATTTTTGTCAAGAGGAGATGGAAATGGCTGTATAGCTGGATGAGCCTGAGGAAATCTCTTTCCAGAAATGGAGAGGAGGAAGGGGAAGGAAAATGCGAACTACAAGGGAAAGCAGGAGTATGAGAATAGAAAGGGCTATCTTGAGAAAACTCAGTGAGATACAAAACAGAAGTAAGCTGAAGACAGGTAATGTGTAGAGAAGGTAACTGGAACCTATTTATGGACAATAATAATATCAATATAGGCCTAGATCTAAGTGTTAAGTATCAGGAGTTACAAATAGTTATACAAACCTCTCATCTGAAAGCATAAATCATGCAAGATGGTAGAGCCCTGGAGCCTACTGAAACACATGCAAATAGTTCAGCTGGGAGAGGGATGCATAGAGGAAATAAATTAATGAAGGAATGGTTTACAACACTTCCTTTTAGACTCCTAATGACAAAAATGACTTCCACAAGTCAAAGACAATCCTACCAATTGTGAAAAGTGTGCGTCATCAAGATGTCTTAATTAAAACCATGCAATGGCGTAGCATGGAGAACAGTAATACAGGTCCACTGGAAAAACCCCAGGATGCTCCAAAAAAAAAAAAAAAAAAAAAAAAAAAAAAAGGGAACAACAACTTCAGTGAGGAAAGATAAAAATAGTGCTTTAAGTGCTCAAGGGATTTAAGACTCCTTTTTGCCACAGAAGGATCCTGCAAAGGCTCACTGGTCAAGTCACTGTTTTATTCACTTGCCAAGAAGACCTCCAGACTGTGGGGTAACTCCACATGTTGGCGTTTTCAAAAATGTTGAAAATTTCATACATATTTTCACAAGATTTTATTAGCTTCAGCCTAAGCCCAAACCAGACCTCTCTTAGGATGGCTATTTTTTACAGCAGTTCTGAAATACCCGACTTTTAAATCCATGAATGTTACTGCTAAACAAAGAAGGCCCATCATTGCTTCTGAAGTCACAAGAGACCCACTGTGGATTACCTGACAGCGTGGAGCTGCTGATCGTACTTGCTGGAGTAGTTACTTCAGGTTCATCTTGCACTACTTCCTCACTCACAAACACAGGCTTTTCCTGTTCCTCCCGGGATCCTACTAAGCCAGCAGAATCATCCTGTTCTTCTTCGGCTGATATGGCCAACTTTGGAAGCAAACCAGAGCTGCAACGCTGCCTGCTACTCTCAGTATCAGAGCAGATGGATGTAGATACTTGCTGTCTGCATTAAAAATAAACAAACACTCATGCAGTTATTGAGATAAGGAGGCCTGTCACCTGGCAAGCAGGACATGGACCACTTCCACCACCTCCTACTTACATTTCAGAGTATTCTGAACTCCAGCTTAAAGACTCCACAGAAGGCAATGTCACACTTTTTGTTTTGTCTCCTGCGTCTTCCTTTTCTTCACTTTGCATTTGAGCACCTCGATCTATGCTACTAAAAACCTACAGCAGACAAAAAAACCCGACAACAAATAAACAAAAACCCCAACTCATTGCTGATGTATTCGACAGAAAAAGATATGCAGGAAAGCACATTTCAACAATTGTGTGATTCTAAATGCTTACACAGTATTTCAGAGTGCAAACTTCAAGCTTCTTGAACCTTTTAAAAATCCCAAGTTTGTGCTCTTAAAATGCTTTCCTATTTTGCTTTCTTCCTCCTCATGCACAGGATCATGAATAGTATCTATTCTCATTAGAGATTCACAAGCCTTCTCCTCATTTCACTGTGTGAACCAAGAGAGTACAAACAAAATCCATAGCATTGGGGTCTCTAAGACCCAGGATAATGCACATCTTGGATTAATTCACAACCATAAAACAAGTCAAGGTAAAAAAACCTTAACCCTAAGATACTTAGTGTTTACCAGTCAGGTGTGGAAAACTGAAAGATTAATCTGAATTGACTTTGATTGTTAAGAAAAAATTACTTGGCTAAAGGACTTAGAACAAATAAACTCTGATCACTGAAGTCTGTTGTTTGCTTAGCTGACAAACAGCACAAAGTGTCAGCTGTATACTCTACAGCCTAAGAGGCACAGCTAGAGATGCAATCACATAATGACATTAACAAACCAAACTATTACAGTGGTACAGAACTTTGAAAAGGACAGAAGTTCACAGAATCACAAAATGAGGTAGGAAGGGACCTCTGCCAGGTCGGGGAATTACAGAGCAGTCAGTCTCACCTCTGTGCCTGGCAAAATCTTGGAGCAGATTCTCCTGGAGGGCATCCTAAGGCACATGAAAAACAACAAGGTGCTTGCTGACAGCCAGCATGGCTTCACTAAGGGGAAATCCTGCCTGACCAATCTGGTGGCCTTCTGTGATGGGGCTACAGAAGTGATGGACAGGGGTAGAGCAGCTGACGTCAACTACCTGGACCTGTGCAAAGTGTTTGAAACTGTCCCATACAACATCCTTGTCTCTAAATTGGAGAGACATCAATTTGATAGCTGGACCACTCGGTGGATAAAGAACTGGCTGGACGGCCACAGGAAAAGAGCTGTGGTCAATGGCTCTGTGTCCAGCTGGAGAGCAGTAACGAGTGGTGTCCCTCAGGGATTGGTGTTGGGACCGGTCTTGTTCAACATCTTTGTCGGTGACATGGACAGT
>WYDI02036798.1:0-11676 GCA_009867235.2 Psittacus erithacus | reverse complement strand
TGTTATACCTTAGTTAACAGACTGTTCTTATCTCAACCTGTGGGAGTTGTATTCTTTCGATTCTCTTCCCCATCCCTTTGGGAGCCGAGGGAGGAGGGCGGGGGGGCAGTGAGTGGGCTGTGTGGCAGGCCTTAAACTACAATAAGCATATTGTCAGATCCCATCTTCAGAGCAATTCTGAAATTTTAAGATTGGGATTACCCTAATAACTGTCCTTTGAAATTGGTTTCTGTTCTGGCAGATTTCATCCCAAAACAACTACAAAATCTAAAAATATTTAACAGATGCTGCTTAAGACTGAGTTAAAACTGAATCCATCTGGAAACTGTCAAGTTTTAATGCTTGAAATATGCCAGTACATTAAACATCCTGCAGGGAAAAAAAGTACTTTATTTTCATGAAATATATATTTTATTAAAAATATACTTCTGTTTCAATAGTAAAAAGGCTAATAAAATATTTCAAAAGTTTATCTAAATGAAGTATTCTACAAAGTATTTAAGAAATATGGAGTTCGTAATAGGGCAGAGACTGTAATATGTGTGTAAATAACCCACCCAAATGCAATCATTATTTGAAATAAAGAAAAAGAAAAAGAAAAAGATATGGGAGTGCTACCTCTAACAGGCTTAGGTTCCAAGGAACTATTTCTCCTCTTCCTCCTCCTCCTCATTGCTGGGAGACTGAGCATGCCTGAGGCAGCAAGCCAGGCTCTTTGCTTTCCTTGCTCTATGATCTGAGTGCCTGTGCATATATAACATGACCACCAGAAACATGCTCCATTTTGTTATAAGCTATGGCAATAACATTTTCTGCGCTGTATCATCAGAAGGATTGGGAACACTTGTCTTGCAAGACTCCCCATCTTGCAAAGAGCAAAGAAGGTTGTACCTGCCAGGTTAGGGAGAAGTCAAAGGCAGATTGTAAAAGGGGAGAATAAGGGTTTGTGAGTATACTCTCATCTGGTTTTATAACCATAAGGAGTGTTTTGAAAACAGCATTTAGATTGAGGTTGTGGGATCTTCTGTGCAGTGATACAAACCAACTGCAACTACTAGTAAGCTATTTCCTTCACACAACTTCAACATGAGGATTATTAGCACCAGGCAAACTAGCACAGCTCTGAAATTGTAAATACCTGATTTCTGGGGAGCTGGTATAATTTTTTTTGGCCCTTTTCCCCAGTTTTGCTGCAGCTTATATTTTTGTAATAGGGATTTTTTGGGGTTTTTTATACCTCATTTTGGTGTTTGTTTGCTTTTATGTTTGTTTTGTTATTGTTGTTTTGGTTTTGGGGTTTTTTTTACATATTTTCAGTCACACCTGTAAATATAATTTACAATTTGAAATTGTTTTTCAGTCCATATCTTTCTGCTTCTTATATGTGTATTTTTTTCTTTCATGTAATATAGTCACACAGTCACTGGCGAGAGACAGTTGTTTTCAGGACTCACAAACTAATGCCATTTTGTGTGTTCTGAAGACCATATGAAGAAAATGGCCCCTTAGGGAGACTATGACCATTATGTGCAACACAAAATGTATTCTTCAGAAACATAGTATCTAAGAACTACATTGAGGGCCAGATTTAAGTCTGATTATTGATCTTTAGCACTATGCAGGTTGCAATATGTGTTTACCTGTCACCTGTATAAAAATTCCCTGTGATACAACACAATCTCTTATTGCAATAGTGTTTTGGGTGAACCAGGGAGGCCTTGACACATATTGCATTCATGGGAATATGAAGGTCATGGTGATGCTTTACTGAGGCACAGTAGATACACCTGTGCTTGATCAGCTAAACTATGGACAAAAGTAAGAACCTCCAGCAAATCTGGAGCCTGACTTCACAAGCAGGGAGCCCACAACCAGCTCTGCAACAATTCTCTTCCTACATCATAGAAGAGTAAAGAGTATTTAAAGAGTATTTTAATAGGTCTCTCAAGGAAGAGAATTTCTAATTAAGTTATGAAATTGCATATAAAGTTTTTAAGTTAATCAGACTGGCATAATGCAGAAAGAATCCAAGGCAGTAGGAGGAGCATACAGTTCATTTAAAACCTCCTATAGGCTGCTGCTAATCTTGCCAAGCTATCACTCATAAATTATTCATTGAGGAAGATTAAAAGTTTAATCAAAAAAAAAACAGGGTTAAGTGACCCATACTAGAGGCTCCAAAAAGATGATGCTTTGAAACTCAGCTGCAAAATACTCTGTTTTGAATGAAACCTTGGTATCTTCTATTGTTCCTATATTCATTAATAATAATAATAATAATAAATAGTAAAAACACAACCTCACCTGACCATTGCCCTCACAGATTTGAAACAGTTTATGATAATTCTTAGCATTACTGTATTTCTTTACCACTAGTTCAGTACTTAAGGGACATTTAAGAACACTTAATGTTACAAAGACAGCTCTTGATCTTCCTCCAGAACTCTTTGTAAAACAGCAGTTATAAGAGAAAAACTGCAAAAGAATATACATAATTCGCTTACCCATTATTCGCCATTTTTCGCTTTTTGTCTTCTGTATGGATACTTATATAGTACAGTACCAGTTTTCAGTATATATTGCCACTACAACCTTTCATAATTGACAGTGCCATAGGCAAGTGTTAAGTTATTCTACATTGCTGTAATTGTAGTGCAGACCAATCCCTCTTCAAGTCTGCAGGAAACGCTGGCAGTTGAAGTCACTACATACAGCAATTTTGAGAGCGCTGATGGGCTGCTGTCAAGCAGGCAGGGGCATTCTGGAGATGGATAGCAGAAATGCCAAATCTAAGACAAATGTTCTTGGAATATGTAATAAAGCGTGTTAGCTGCTTGATGCTTTTCCTTGGTGGATTGATCAGGGTTAAAACAAACTAATTAGAATCATAGTATTAAGAGCTGAAACGGGAAACAATGATGTGAGCTATGCAACATGATCATGAAGTGGTTTTTTGCAGTCATGCCAGACCAAGTCCTGGCTTCTCCACCTACTAATTAGTACACTCTGCATCAGGTTAGGAACTGTCAAACAGAAGCAAGGATATATTGCCCCCACCTGAGCAATTGAACACAGATGCTATATTAGGATCTCCATTTGGGCTGCAGTTCCAGGAAGCTACAGCAGCGATTTTGCAGTGAAGAAATTAGGTTTTACCTGCAGCCCTACCACAGAGCAGGTAGGGGACAAGTACACTCTAGAGAGCGGCCTCTCTAGATCTCACAGGCCAGGAGCCTATATAAAAGCATTTTGAGCTCGTCATTTTCAGCTACCCATTTCAGAACTCTTGAAGTAAGTCTCAAAAACCGCAAATCCTTTTGAACTTCTAGCACTTCAATATTTCCAGTCCCCTGGCATGAATATTCAAGATACACAAAATCCAAGGATGTCCTAGTGCTTGGTTTGAACAGAATCTGAGGAATAACTTGTGCTTGGAAGCAGGTGCCATGCAACAGCCATGAGAACTTTTGCATTTAACAGAGTTTGTATTTTGCTCTGAATCACTGACTCAATATTACATCTTCATCTCCTTTTCAGGCTAATTTTACACTGACTATATCATATTAACATAGCCCTTACCTTTAAATGGCTTATTTTGGATTCACATTAAAGTAGATGAGACACAAATAAGTCCTTCCTGGGGTTGGTTTGTAATACATTGCTGATGCTGTCACTAACACCTTAGAATAAATATTTTATTATTTTATTTAACCTGACAATTCATTTTATCTACTAAAAGTAGATTATGAAAAATATCCAGATTAACATGCAGATTTTCAAAAACATTTCAGAAGATCTGCAATAAATTTAAGCTGTGCTAAATGTACTTGCAAAGAAATGGTAGTATCAATGTTAATCCATTCATAAGTTTTCATTATGCAATTCTACAAAAATTTCATGTATACTAATTTTCCAGCAACTGTAATTGCCTGTTTTTAACAGGCCACAGAATTTAATCTCCCATCTCTCTTAATTTTGCATCATCATCACACCACCAATGAAAACAAAATGACTTTCAGATTTGAAATGCTTGGACAAAATACTCTAACTCATCTGTCTTTAAGATGAAAAATTCTATGTGCCATCCATACTCAGCCAGCCTGAATAGGTGCTGATTAGTTAAGTGATTAATGTAATAGTCACTTCTCTAGATAGCTAAACTGGATCTAAGTGACTTAAGTGAAGACATTTGTATTTGAACTGATTGGGCCCAAATTTAACTACAAAGGAGTGGAAGATAGCTGCAACTAAAAAAATGGTCTGTGGCACAATTACAGTAGTGGCAGCATTTCAAATAGCTTGTCCCTACATTATGTGCAGATTAAATTGAATCTTTAGGATCTGATTAAGGATCCTGAGACTGAACAACACTAGGCAGGAGTATAAGTAATTCTACCATCCTAGAGGCACAGAAAGAGGCTGACAACCCTAAAGAGAGGATGTCCTTCACTGTACCGGCTAACCACTACTGGTCACAGCCATCCTGGAATACAGCCTAGCAGGCTCATAGCTCCATCCTCACCCTTGTCTTTCTCACTCAGTCCTTGCAGTGCAGCATGCTCATGCTCCTTATGCTGAAGAGCTAAATGCCTTTCTTTGTCAGAGGGAGAATTAAGGATTTTCCTATGGAAACATAATTTCGCCCTAAAAGTAATGGTACTGATGCTAACCTTTATGTTTGTGGTGCTACTGATAGTTCAACAGACATAAGGAAAATGTGTGGCAAGGGTAATGAGGTTGATTAACTCAGTGGAAAATGAGTCTACATGAGACAAACATAGTTTTATCTATATTGCAGTTTACTCAGTATCAAGGTCATAAAATGAGCTGTTCTGCATGTCATAGGAAGCAGCACCCTATGATTTTATAATGGCACAGTTAGACATATAACACAAAAATCAGTTCAGTATGGATAACTTATTAAGATAATGTAATGAAGGCAACGACCTACACTTTGATTTTCATCAGCTGTACAGCAATTAAAGCAAATTGGGAAGAAAAGTAAAAATGAGAAAATGAAATTAAAGGTATAACTGCTTGTTTAAAATTTACAAGGCATATTTTTTACTGGTATGCTTTCTTTTGGTGTTACTAAATTTATATCTTGTAAAAGACTCGTAGGTGGCAAAGTTGGAGTCTGTGAATCTATACTTTTCTTTTATCTACCAAATTGGTCAAGATGACCACAAAGGCAGAACTATTTAAATGGAATTTAAAATAATCAAAATGGAACTTAACCTCAAACCTTCAAGGCCTGTGGTTTTTGTTTGTTTGATTGTTTTTTTCCCTCCTCACCTTCCTGAATGCATGAAAGGCCAGCATGCAACTAACTGATTTCAATGAACAGATCATGTTACCAAAACACAACTAAAAAGTCTTCATGAACCCAAAATATTCCTATTTTGGAAATAGATAAAAATACAGAAGATATTTGCCTTCATATCATGAACATTAATTTTCATTTTCTTCAAGTCACATTATTTCATTTAAGTTTCACTGAATGGCTGAAAAACTTGCTATCTTCTTTCCTTCCCTCTCTTTGCTTCTTATGGGCATAACCTGTTCTGGCAGCAATAAGAATGCCAACATTATGTGTTTCTAATAAAAGAGCACATGTTTTTTTCAGACTGTACACCAGCTGCTGAGTAATTCTACAAAGTTTCATTTGAGAATGACTGCTTTCTTGAATGCATTCTGTAGCTTTGTTTTTTTGCAAGCGTCCTTTTAACATGACAAAACAGCAGTTTCAGATTCATCAGCATGATCTCTGCAAACTCTGCTAAGTTTCTCTGATTACATATTGAAGTGGACTAGAACTCCTCTTGTGGTGGTGAGGACAACATCCTCCTGTTAGTGAAGCTCGGTGATTTTGTATCAAGACTGGAACATTGATCAGCAGAAGAAGCAGAACTATTATGCCAAAAAAACCCCAAAGGAGTCCCTTGGCTTAAAAGCACAAGTGTCATACAAGTTAACCAGCTTTAAAAAAACATCTTGGCAGATGGTTTATCTGAGAGTGTGGAAGCAAACATGCGAGGTGTCAGAAATCAACTACAAATTGATATATATGTACAGCCAAAATATTGTTTTAATTTCTTGCTTCCTTATGACTTTCATTTCCATTTGTTCAGGAGTTGTAAACCTAGTGTTTAATTTTCTGATTTTCTGCTTTGTTTTTTTTGTTGTTGTTCTTTTTTTTTTGTGTGTGTGTGTTTAGCACTGATATTATAAAGGCAGAGGGTGAATGGATTTCCTTTCAACTGAATCGTTTCATCTTGCTGCTCTTTACTCTTCTAATCCTTCCCTTTACCTTTCTTTCCTCAACCTATTAATACAAAATTTCAAAGAAGCCAATGATGTTACTTTCTCCATTTTTCTTCTTATCATTTAGAATACAGTTATGTTAAAAGTAAGTAAAGGCTCTTAAGACTTAATGTCTTGACTGTCAGCTACATATTCCAAACAAATATAGGTAACCCTAACTTTGAAATCACCATGAACTGTATCAGCTGGCTACAGAGTCACTCTACTTGAAAGACTGGAGGTGGGGGATCAAGCATTAAAAATGATACAAACAACAGTAAGGCAATACAAAATTTTAATTTCAAGGGTCCTAGCAGAGTATGTTTCAAAATATTCGAACTAAAAATCTGTGATGTGCATGAGCTCTCAGATCACATGTTCCAACTGCAAGCACAGCACCCGAATCAGATATTTAAGAATCAGCATTTTCAATTGAAAAAAAATATATATACATTGTGAGAAGGCTGTCCTCACTATAATTGTTTACTACTGCATCATTATATAGTGACAACTTCACAAATGAATCCTGAAGATTTTTTTCCCCTTCCTCTAAGCAACTATGAGAATTTCTGGCAGAGAAGCTGGATCAACTATCAGGCAGTGGCTGCGCAAAAATACATCCTTACCCCTGACTCAGTTTCCTGCCTTTCTGCAAAAAATAGACACAGTAAGAAAATCTCGGATATCTAGAATCACAACCACTGTATTTTGAGAGTTTTTGTCTGGAGTTTTTCACCTGTTCCTTAGTGTGCAAGCTAGTGATTATTGCTAATTACTTTTCCAACGGAAAACTGAAAAATTACAACAATATTTATCAATTGGATGTACCAGCATCCACGTAGATGCTGGTGGAAATAAAAGCTATATGGGAAAACAGCAATTTTTGCCCATTAGAGGGGTAATTGCTTGTTCAAGGTAGTAAATTGTACAGGGCTATTTTCAAGAGCTATTTTTATATTTCCATAAAAGTCTATTCACAGCTGGAATAAAACACAGCACAAAAGGCAGCTGATATATATGCAATATTTCTCCATCAGTCTAGACTTTTACCTAGTTTTTCTTTTGAAACATTTTAATAACCTTTCAAAAAGAAAATTTGTGGGACACAACATTGTTTGCATGTAGAAGATGGGTGAAGTGGGTCATGCTCTTCAGCCATTCTCCAACAGGCCTCATAGTAATAATAGTTTGCAATTATAGATAATTAACAATGTAAAATTGCACCAGCAATAATACCTATACATGATTCATGGCATTTAGGTGTCATACACTTTATGCGTAAAAGACAAATTGTGTTCAAAATAGTTACAGTTGCAAAATTTTGAAAGCAACAAACGCAAAAGGTAGTATTTACTGATAGCTAAGCTTGTGTTTTAAGTGGCACTTGCTGGCAGGAATACCTCATTAGAAAAAACTTGCTCTGTATAACATGGAAATTAGACAACATGGAAATTAGACAACATGGAAAACTGGTTGGTGTTAAGTAAACTCAGTCAACTACAGCGACTAAATATTTATATCTACAATTCAATATGGTACACATATGAGATCAGCTTCAAAGACAAAGAATTTCAGAATAACCTAGATTTGCAGATTCCCCCTTCAATTCAATAGCATTCCCCAGCATACAGGTATACTGACATCTATCTTAATGATTTTTAAGACAATATTTGTATAAAAAAAGGCAGAGAACAGAAAGAGACAGAGACGAGAGAACCTAGTTTGCCCTCTGGGTGGGATGTACAAAGCCAGGTGATCAAGTTTCATAGCACAGCAAGAGAGTATCCATCTGTTCTTTGTGTCTCAAAATGTGAGTAGAAAGAACAGAAAGCTACTTTTACCAAAAGCATAGATACCTATTTAAGTAAACGTGTTTGAAGATAATCCCTGAAGATAAAAATTATTTCAAAAATTCATTAGCACAGGCTAACAAATAAGTCTGCCTTTTGCAGGCTAATTTACATGTTCATAGCATAAGTAACACTATTAAAAAAGCATATATGAAAAACTATGGTAGAACCAGTCATCTGATGCTAACGTTCATTTTCTTTTCAGTGGTTTCAATTGTTTTTTTATGAAAAGCCGTTTCCTTCTATCAGCAGGTCTGGAATCTACTACTTGTTGTGGCTGGAGTGTAAACCTCCTGCTCCTCACCCCTGGAAAGATGGCATAGTGAGAAAAAAATGTAAGTAAAAGCACTACTTCACAGCATTACACTGATTATCTGAATGCAATAAAAATAAACCATGACTTTTTTCCAGTGATCTCAAAAATAAATCATTCTGCACTTTTTCAGAGCACAGAGAAATGTTAGCTTGCCTCAAATGAAAAGATCTGGCATTTTCACTCAGCCACAGAAATGTTACATGAACAACCAAAAACATAGGCTCTGAGAAAAGTAAGGCATTATGAATACCTCTGTGTTGCAATACGCCCATAAATAATACACCATAACATGAGTTACTATGGTAACTATTCAGATTTGAGACCATCGGGGAGGATTTTTGCATTACGTAAAAAAAAATAATTAAAAATATGTTCACATGAAATATATTTTTTGCATTATCAGGTGAGCCTGATTCCAACCTGACTACTATTTCAGGTTTTGTTCCCTTGTGACAAATGACACTGGGGTAGAGTACTTTTGACTCAGCAGGCTTTTCTTAGGTCACTTCAGCGTATAAATGAACAGGCAACATGCTTTTTGCAGGGGGAACTAAATTTGCAAATCACTAAAGCAGATCTTTTACCTGGAAAACACTCAAGTTGGGCAAGTTTTGTTGATTAAAACATTTATTCAGGAAAAGATCTTGCTTCCATCCCCAGGATATTCTGTAAAGTTCCATAAAAATATCACATATTTGCAAGGATGAAATACAAGATGGGTTCCTAATGTACTAGTTGAAGAAGCAGAAGCAACAGAGTTCCAACATTAATTTGTAAGTGTGCAAAATATAAATAAGATCATCTAACTTACTGCTTTAGCTAAAGATAAAAAGCGAAGAAATTGCTATTTTCAGCCTCAGGAAAGGCAGCAGCAAAATGTTAAAATAAATCAAATTTTATCATTATGCAATTATGGGTTTGTATAGGTCTGTATAACTGAAATTTATCTTTAAAGGTCAGCCATAGGAAAATGGGAATCTGCAACAATGACTTTTAAGAATTGTTACTAATCCAAAACTGTATTTTCAAGATAATAGTCAACTGTGTTTTAAAACTTCTCTTAGAGCAGTAATTCAGTTAGGTTGTTTTAGTTAAATGCTGCCACAAAAGCTAGACATTTCTGAAGAAACCTGTGGAGTGCAGAAATAATATGGATATGAAAAAATAATATTCTAAGGAAACCAACAATGAAACCTGTGTCACTGTCCTGGGTTCAGCAGTAGCAGTCATTTTTCTCCTTAGTAGCTGGTGCAGTGCTGTGTTTGTGACTTTCGGCTTGGGAGCAGCGCTGATAACACCGATGTTTTCAGTTACTGCTCAAATGTTTAGTTTGACTAAGGACTTTCTGAGCCTCATACTCTGCCAGGGAAGAGGAGAAGCCGGGAGGAAGCCGAGACAGGACACCTGATCCAATCTAGCCAAAGAGGTATTCCATACCACAGCATGTCATGCCCAGGATGTAAATTGGGAGTTACCCGGAAGGGCTAGCGCTCTTCTCGGTTGGCGGGTGGTGATCGATTGTATTCTTTTCCCTTGTTATTTCCCTTATCATTATTATTATTAGTGGTAGCAGTAGTGGTTTGTGTTATACCTTAGTTACTGTACTGTTCTTATCTCAATCCATGGGAGTTACATTCTTTCCATTCTCCTCCCCATCCTTCCGGGAGTGGGAGTGGGGGAAGAAAGGTGGGAAGGGAACAAGCAGGCTACGTGGTTTTCTAATTTACGACTGAGCTTAAACCATGACAGTTATTTTTGGCGCCCAACGTGGGGCACGAAGGGTTGCGATAACGACAGATCTGACCAGAGTGTGTTTAATCATGTTTGTGATAAGCATTCATTGCTTCGGATTAATAGTCTCTCATCACAATGCTGATTTATTGGCTCTCAAAGTTGTTGCTCTGAATCTCAGAGGTTCAGCATGTTGTACCTTACTTACAGCCAGTATTTCCTGTGTTAGCGTTTCTCAGATGGGGGGTTTGGGCTAAGGTTCTTGTGTCATTGTACTTTATAGTAATGACTTGTAGTACAATAGACTCATTAATCACGAAACTGATCCGGCTTGCATTCCCAGTATGGTCACCACTTCTATACTTTGGGAGGTATATGATAGAAGTGCTTAGCAATTACACATCTTTTTTCTCCTTCTAGGGCAGTCAACCTGTGAAGAAGACATTCTTTTACTCTCCCAGCTTCCCCTTTTCACCCAATATCACCCAAAATAAAAGACAGACCCCTGTTTAGCACTATCTTCCCCAAATTATTTTATAGCTTGTCAATTATGGTACGTTTCTGTAAGATGCAGGTGTGTATTTGAACACCTTCAGGCAGAGGAAAGGACAGTAATCGAGTGTCTCACTTCGCTAAGAAACGCTCTCAACCATTTTAAATAAGCACATGTCTATATTTGGTAAAGAGAAAATCTATTATGTTAAGCAGTCTACAGAAGAGGGTTCAATGCTTCGTGCACACAGCTGCCTATACTCTAAAGCAGCTCAGAAATTCAGACATCCTACTGTGCTAGTACGTCCATTTCTGCAAGGTGGAAACCCCAGTGAAATGCAGGATGGCCAAATTTCTCTTTCTGTATTTTGCAGAGACACAAGCTCTATTTTCTATGCTAAAAACACAGTATGCATTACTTTAAAAGTTGCAGCTGCAGACAACCATCAAATTGATTTCCTGAGTTGCAAATGCCTTTTTAATCACCTTCAGTGCAGCAGGAGGCCTTCAAGAAAACACCTTATAGAACCATAAGCTTCAAAGGAACCATACCAACAGAATGTCACAGCTAGCAATAGAAAGCAGTACAGTAGAAAGCAAGTATCTCAAATTCTTTTAAACAAATTTCTCAAGACACATCAAGCAAAGTGTCGTGATTGGCACTTGCTGTTCTTCCACCTTCAGCAACCCCACAACAGAAGGATCCTCTGAGAGACCAG
Organism: Psittacus erithacus; assembly: GCA_009867235.2. Lineage (NCBI taxonomy): Eukaryota > Metazoa > Chordata > Aves > Psittaciformes > Psittacidae > Psittacus > Psittacus erithacus. The sequence goes on along the minus strand of WYDI02036798.1, from coordinate 265 downwards.
GCAAGGTGGACAGCTGCTCACTTTCCTCTGTCTCCGACAGCAACACCAAAAGCCCATTGGTACCCTTTTTGGTCTTTGAAGTACCCTCTCCTGAGGTAATCTATGCCAAGGATGCATGGAACCTCTGGACCAGTCACAATAGGGTGTTTTTGCCATTTCTTCCCAGTCAGGCTGATCTCCGCCTCCAGTACAGTCAACTCTTGGGATCCTCCTGTCACTCCAGAAATATAAATGGGTTCCACCCCTTGACAGCTTGATGGCATCA
>WYDI02036797.1:0-14469 GCA_009867235.2 Psittacus erithacus | reverse complement strand
CCCCATCCCTCCGGGAGCCGAGGGAGGAGGTGGGGGGGCAGTGAGTGAGCTGTGTGGCAGGCCTAAACCACGACACTAGACAACAAAGATAAGTCAGAAATTTATACAAATGTGCCCTGCATGAAGCAGAACTGTGCCCAGTAGACAACTTTTCTGTTTAGCAGATGCTCATAAGAATACATTAGTGCTAATAAATACTATTTTTTAATTCCAAGAATTGGAAGGTACATACTAAGAGTTGTTTATTTTTTAAACAGCATACAAATTTAATTGTTTTGCTAGCTTAGTGGCAAGAAAAGAATACAGGAGTTGCATAAAATGAATACAAGAACACACAGCTAGAAATGGATGTTAGTAAGCTACAGTTAACACTGGTTACCTAATGATTTTGCACAAAAATCTGTTTCCTTCATTCAAATGACTTAAGTCCTGTTTATCCACTTCCGAAATACTCTGCGCTGGTCCAATTTGCTAGATATTGTCCGAGTTGGGTTTCTCAGGGCCCACGTTAACTGGTTTCAGTTATGGGGTTATTTATTTATTTATTCATAAGACTTTGAATTGGTAGCAAGGCCAGTATTCGAAATCAGTGCAGTGCTAACACAACACCTAATAAAAATAAGAGAAGGATCCCAGAGATTCCAACAGCAGTTGTGCTGTAACTGAAAAATAATAGGGCTGGATTTTTCAAAGGAGAATGAAGTAATTTAATACCTCAATTCTAAGGAACTTTCAGCATTTTATTGTTACATTCATGGAGTTTTTCAAGCATTTCCAAATTAATTCTTATTGTGATACCAGTCTGAATCAAAAGACTACACTCATGCCCTTACATAGGAATCCCATAGGCTTCAGGAGGTTTCTACAAAATAATAATTCATATCTCATTTTATGTATCTTGTTCAAAGAAACTAGTTTTTATTAGTTTCTAAATGTTTAGTTTTCTACTTGCATTTGAAAGCCAAGTTAAAAAATAATTATCAGATTTGGCTGACTAGTTTTTGCATTTGTGTTTTTTTGTAGGGTTTTATTTGGGGTTTTTTGCCATTCCACATAAGTACTCAAGATGTTTAAAAACTGTTCTGTATCAGAACTAAACCAAATTAGCCTATAGCTGGAACATTCACAAAGAGGTGACAATAACATTTATGCTGAGGTTTTGTTCAGGTTTACATTCAGTTTAATTCTCAGGCTGCTGTTTATTCTAGGACACTTCATTTTCTGTTTGCTTTTCTGGTGCTTTCTTTCCTAAATATTCACTGGACAAGAAACATGGGTCTAAGATTTCAGGGCTACAAATGTTTTAAGGACTGTACAGACAACTACAGTCTCAGTAAATATGTAGCTATTTATATCATAGAATCATAGAACGATTAGGGTTGGAAAGGACCTTAAGATCACCTACTTCCAACCCCTCTGCCATGCCCTCACTAGACTATGTTGTGCAAGGCTCTGCTGGACCTGGCCTTGAACACTGCCAAGGGTGGAGCAATCACCGTATCTTTGGGCAACCTGTTCCACTGCCTCACTGTGAAGAACTTCTTTCTTATATCTAACCTGAACTTCCTGTTTAACTTTGAACCCATTACCTCTTGTTCTGTCACTACGGACACTAATGAAAAGTTCTTCTCCAGCATCTTCATAAGCCCCCTTCAGATACTGGAAGGCTGCTATGAGGTCTTCACGCAACCTTCTCTTCTCCAGGCTGAACAGCCCCAACTTTCTCAGCCTGTCTTCATAAGGGAGGTGCTCCAGTGTCCTGATCATCGTCGTGGTCCTCCTCTGGACTTGTTCCAACATTTCCATGCCCTTCTTACGTTGAGGACACCAGAACTGCACGCAGCATTCAGACACAGTACAAGTGGGGTCTCACGAGAGCAAAGTAGAGGGACAGGATCACCTCATTTGACATACTGGTCATGCTTATTTTGATACAGCCCATCATATGGTTGGCTTTCTGGGCTGTGAGCACATGCTGAAGCTAGCTTATGTTCATTTTCTCATCAAATAACGCCCCCAAGTCCTTCTCTGCAGGGCTGCTCTGAATCACTTCTCCACTCAACCTGCAGCTGTGGCTAGGACTGCCCTCAGCCAGGTGTAGGACCTTGCTCTTGGCATGGTTAAACTTCATAAGGCTGGCATTGGCCCACCTCTCAAGTGTGCCAAGGTCTCTCTGGATGGCATCCCTACCTTCCAGCATATCAAATGGATAGCTTAGTGTCATCAGCAAAATTGCTGAGGGTGCACTCAATCCCACTGTCCCTATTGCCAACGAAGATGTTGAACAAGATTGATCCCAACACTGACACCTGAGAGACACTTGTTAGCAGTCTTCACTTGGACATTGAGGGTTGACCACAACCCTCTGCATGCGGCCATCCAACCAATTCGTTATCCACCAAGTGGTCCATCTATCAAATTGATGAGTCCCCAGTTTAGAGGCAAGGATATCATGCGGGACAGTGTCAAACGTTTTGCACAAGTTCAGGTAGATGATGCCAATTGCTTTGCTCTTATTCACCAGTTCTGTAGCCCCATCACAAAAGGACACCAAATTGGTCAGGCAGGATTTGCCTTTAGTGAAGCCATGTTGGCTGTCACCAACCAACTTGTATTTCATGTGCCTATATATAATGTGGAATTATTCTCAAACAAGACAGAAAGCCAGAGATTTTCTCAGATTGCCCCCTCATACTGACAGAATCAGATGACAATAGCAGGAGAATCCTCTGATCAGTAATATTAATATATTTAGAAGATGAACAGAAACATTAGTAAAGCAGTTCATGAAATTTGGCAGTACTTAAGTGTTAGTTTTCAGTGCTGCAGAAGTATGCTCAACAGAATTACCTCCAACCACAGACTAAGGCTCCATTACTAATTCTTTCCTGCTATCAGCTCTAGTGAGTCTGCCTATGTACACAGAAGGCATAGCTGAAATACAAGTTGAAAATTACTGCATATGTAAGACATTAAGTGATCAGAATTTGGACATCGATGGCAAGGTGAAGGGTTTTTAGTCAGCTGATTTCTGTAGAGGTACATAAACTTCCTTTAAAGTCTTCCTGTTTTAAAGCTGCCAAGCCATTTTTCTATGTTTGTTCTGCCTGTGGGTATCATAACTAATAGTTTAAACATTAGGTTCTCATTTCAGTTGGAATTAACCACCCAATATGCTTGGTGAGTATGTTTTGACAAAGCAGTGTTTCACAGATAAATTCAGTTTCATTGGAATAAAGGGATTTAAAATTACTTACTGACTTTAAGAAATTGTCTGTGAAACAAAGGTGAGAAAAAGTCTAATTCAAAATTCAAGCCCATTATTTTCACAAAGTCTACTGGAAGCAATGTGACGTAGAGATACTATGGACCAGAATCAATTCCCTGAGCTCAATGTGGCCTATGTAGCCAATCATTTTTATGGTACTCCTAAAGTTTTGACATGACTAAAATTAACTATCCCTTCATTTTTGCCATGGTTTAAGCCCAGGTGGTAACTCAGAACCACACAGCCGTTCCCTCACTCCCCCCTGCTTCTTCCTCCCCCTGCTCCCAAAGGGATGGGGAGGAGAATCGAAAGAATGTAACTTCTATGGGTTGAGATAAGAACAGTCCAGGAATTTAGGTACAACACAAACCAGTGCTGCTACCACCAATAATAATAATGATAAGGGAAATAACAAGGGAAGAGAATACAACCACTCACCACCCACCAACAAATACCCAGCCTGACCTGAGCAGTGATCTGTTTTTTCCGAGTAACTCCCCCCAGTTTATATAGTGGGCATGATGTGCTGTGGTATGGAATACCTCTGTGGCTGGTTTGGGTCAGGTGTCCTGTCTCTGCTTCCTCCTGGTTTCCCTTCCTCCCTGGCAAAGCATGAGACTCAGAAAGTCCTTGATAGGAGTAAACAGTATAGTAACAACTAAAACACTGGTGTTACCAAAGCTGTTCCCAGGCCAAAAGTCAAAAACGCAGCACTGCACCAGCTACTGAGAAGGAGAAAAATGACTGCTACTGCTGAACCCAGGACAATTTTTTAAATAGAATATGATAACTAATCAATTTCTGATTTAGAAAAAAAAAAGGAATTCAACTTGATTTATTCACAACCCACTGAAAAATGTTAAATAAAAAACACACCTCTGACTTGATAATACAGACATAAATGTTTGTTTCAGGGAAAGTATCATGGAATCTAAACTGTGTTTGACCTATAATCCTACGGCGTTGCTAGTCAGAAGAAAAAAACAGTATGCTTAGTGTAAAAAAAATACTACATCATAGTACCTATCCAGTTAGTTAAAGACTTAGGAAAAGATTAATAGTTATACTACAAATTAAAATGGCAATGTAATAATTTAATTTTATACTATTTTCATTGTAATTGAAAAGGTGTAATGGGAGAAGCAGATGTGGTTAGGAATGTGCAAGTAATGAAGTAGCTCAAATTGTGAACACATAGGTAATTAAAGGGAAACTAATCTCACCCAAAACAGCATTGGACATTTGCTAAGCAAATGACAATGTTAAGCTTGCTATCCAATAAAGTAATTTTCTGTTCCAGACATTTTGCAGTTTTATAATGCATCATGTTTTGTCTGTTGCTGTGAACATTAATTGGAAAATGTTGTTTCAGGGCCTGCTGAAGATGCAGATTGACATCCTAACAATGCATAATTCAAAGGATAGCATTTAATTTTATTAAAATTGTATTTATATTTTGTACTTAGATTTCCTAGAAAATGTTATGCTTCTTGCATTTGCTATTGTGCTATTTACTCATTGTAGTTACTCTTTACCACTGTATATATGAAAGTTCTGTTAAATTTATGAAGCAACTTATATAAATATTTTCCATGGTTAATCCTTGTAAAACCACTTTTACTTCTTTTGAATAGCACTTTTTTCATATAGAGTGAAGAGGAAGGAATAAGAGCCACAATATAATTATTTTTCTTAGAGTTCAATTTTCTTTTCCACTTGGGCAACCCCCAGGGTCAGATATATCATTCAGCAGAAGAGTAATAAAAATTGGACTGAATCTAGGAGGATGTCACATTCCTTCATTTGAAAATGAAACTGCAAATAAGTGTAGTATGCATCACTCATAATTAGAGGACAAGATGTCAGACCTCAAAGTCAGACTGCAAAGCCTAGTGTCAAGACTTCTTGAGCCTTGCTTTCCAAATACACATATTAAAAGGTAGGATGGAATCCTACTGAAGGAAAGGCAAGAACTACTGATCTCATCTTCATAATCTTCATAATTTAGTTTCAGAAGTCCATAATTATTGCTTTCTTGTACTAAACAAACTCGGGCGATAAATTTTGTCTTTTGTACTCCTGAATATGTCACCAATACCTATACAGTAACATGTATTCTGTTTGATATATACTGTGGAATATAAAAAAATCAAAATAAAAAGCCTCCAGTTACAGTTTTCAACCGCATTTCATGTCATACTATAATTCTCAGTCAACAAAATATGGAGCTAAAGTGAAATAACCACATGGGGAACTTTTTATACAGTCATGATACAAATCTATCTACCTACTTCACTGCTTAATTCAACAGTTATTGGAAGGGTATACTTTGCCAAGTGTTGCACTATGGTACTTCACATTAAAATTCTCTTTAATTTTTTCAGGATGTTGGCATGTATATTAAACATTTTTTTTTAATTTATTTATCTTTGTGGTGATTCTATATAATTTCCAGGTCATATCAATTTTTACTGAGCATAAAGTGCACTGCAGGAAACCAAGCAAACAGCATAATTGGTAGTCACAGACATGAAAGAAAAATCTTATCAAATAAGTAGTCTGCTGCAGTATCTAGTAAGAGTCACATTAGGAAATGAAATAAAACCCCACTATTGTAAAGTGTTTAGATTTTTAATTTTTGCTTTAATCAAAACCATTTTCAATTAATTCAATTTTTCTGACACTAATCAGAAGCTGCAAATACAAATAATGAAAATAGTTCTCATTGATAGGTAGGCAGCTGGATTTTCTCCATTAATATTTCAACAGAGAAGTCAATCCATAGTATTATTGATTGAACATGAAATAAAAACTATTTTTCATTGGCTGAGTGCACAAACCGATGTTCTGCACATCCAGCAAGAAACAAAAAAATTATATTCATGTGGCCTCTTGCTGTGGTGACTTCAGATCTCACAGGCTAACTAGTCTGTCAGTCGAAATCTGAATCTGTGTAGGAAAGCAAAAGGTGAAGAATCAAACAGCTTCAGGTACTTTATGCTGGTAATGCAACAGCTGAATTTTTTCCCTCGAATAAGATGTGAACTTGAATTCCATCATGGTTCAAGGGGTCATTCTGCCACTGATTATATTGTGTTCCAATGTTTTAATATAATACTCATTAAAAAGCCTATGGAAGTTTAAAAGGAAAGCAGATGGTTTTTAACTATGCTATCTAGAGAAATTTGTCATCCACAAAATTACTGGATACACACTGACTTGATTGTTGTTCAATCAAGTACAAATACTGTTCAAATACAGCTGTTCAAATACATGCAAAGAGAGCATAAAGAAATCACAGAATCACAGGATCATTCAGCAGGTTGCCTAGCCCAGCATCCTGTTCAAAAATGTCAACACTGAAATGACAGGATTAGTCCGACTGGGTTTTGAAAATCTTTAAGCACAGAAACTGTGAAGTCTATCTGGATGACCTGTTAAAATGTTTCATTTTACTTGAAGAATTTTCTCTTTGTACTTCATTCAGATGGTCAATTTATAACCAGTGTCTCTTTTCCCTGCTGTGCACATCTGTAAAGAGCCTGGCTGCGTCCTATAACTATCTTTCATTTAGGCATTGGGAGCTGCTCTTCAGCCTCCTGAAGCTGTCTCTTCCCCAGGCTGAACAAGCTGAACTCTTTCCCACACAGGGCAAGTGCTTCAGACCCTGACCATTCTGGTGGCTCTTTGCTGAACTTTTTGCAGTGTGTCAATGTTTTTCTTGAATTGCAAGTTCAAAACCTGGGTGTTGTATTCGAGATGTGATCTAATAACTACTAAGTAAAGGGTAATAATCACTTTCTAAAGCCCGCTGGTTGTACTCCTGTTAATATAGTGCTGTGTGCTTTTAGCCTTCAACACTCATTTCAAGAGACAGAAGTCCTGCAGTAATGTAGAAATTTCTTTTCAAAACTTACAAAAATAACTGATGTCAACTGGAACATACAATGTAGGGTATGTTTGATGTGAAAGTTTGCAAGTGCACACAGGCATATATAAAAGTGTTTGCAGTATTTCCTCCCAGTATGTATGTACAGGGCATTCATCTGTATAGTCCATGGTAACAACACCTCAGCTTTTTGCTTTCAGCTGTGGTTGCACAATTTATATATGCTGCTTTTTGTTTGGTAACCATTAGAAGTTAAGAGCTGTTCCATGGTCTTTTGCATTCTCATCAACTTAATTAGCTCTGCGCATACACTAGCAGTTTCTGATCATATATTCCTGTCATCTAGACTAAATGATTAATGTAAGAAACAACTGAACTGGAAAAACATTAACCCTGCAATTCTTATAAAACACAAGCCTATGTGAATGGCTTATAAAAAAGTTTATCATTATCTATGAAATTTACAAAAACATGTTTCCCACAGTTCTACAGAAATTGGGAAATAAAACCACATTGCTACATAGTCCCCAACAACACTGAAGTCAGGACAAAAGGTGAACTGGAATTTAGTGGGAAAGAAGGTGATTCCTGCTTCTCCCAATAGTGTCAATCTGTGAGATTAATTTTGCCATCTCATGTAAATTCATCATAAAATTGAGATAAGAATCTGGATGAAACTCTTAGAAGCAATCCATGGAAAAAATCTGCTGTCATAACTATCATCAGGGACCAGGGATTAATTATTTCTAATACGTATGAAGTGAATTAGGGGTATGTAGAAAGACAGAATAGAATCTCTGATGATATGAGGAGCCCCCACATATCAAAATAATTTCCATCTTCTCTTACCAAAGAGCTTTTGCCAACCACCTCAACCTGCAGGACTGAAATCAAGAGCCACAGCCATGAACATCAACGGTACAACATCAGCTCTTGATCTTGTATACTCAAAGCTAGGAAAATTGTTTAGGAAATTATTTGAGAACATACTGTGTATGTAGTAGCAGAGATCAGTAATGTGCAAAACTAGCCATTAGCATGAGCAGTGAATGAATTAAAATTATGTTTTAAAGTTTGAAACTGGCTTATTTGCTAGTTTTCTAAGCACTGAGCGGCCTTTGATTCCCAAACACATATGTACACATATTCTGCTGCAACTCACCATCCTGATTTCAGCGTCTAGTGAATGACATTCATGTATTTTTGTATGAAAATTAGAAACATTTCAGAATTACTTCAGAATATTCAAAATGTTAGAGGTTATTCTGCTTTAGAAAGTACATAGGCCAATTTGAATGGTGATGACTGTGTCCCGTGATAACCAAAACAGGCAATGTCACTTTGTAGAGTCATGCAGGAGTCAGACAGTTCCACATTGTTCATTCTTTCTGAATCTATGACCCCAGCTAGGAGTACAAAACCTGTTCCTCAAGAGTCTGTTAATCAAGTGTTTGGCTGGGAAGAAAACAAACTACAAGAACTAGAAACTACAGGAAGACTGAAAACTACAAGAGACTCTCTTACTCCCTCCAAAATCTAAAAATGCTGCTTTTGCAGCTGCTGTGGATTCTGCCTGCATGGGAGCCATGAAGTGATTCTGAGCCTCAAAGATGGATCTCCTTTCAGTAAGTGCAGAACAAAGTGCTCTAAGTCCTAAGGGAAGTCTGTTAATGTCATTTTGCAAAATGCTTTTATTAGTCCTGCTGTATCAACTTCATCTTCTGTCCCATTGGCTGTGAGGAAAGCAGCGTTTTCTTTCTAATATCTGAGGTGTCACAAAAAATTCTAAACAATTTTACAAAAAACTGGCAAGTTACAACAAGGAGAAATAAACAGGAAGAAGGTAGTGGAGAAAATGCAAGAAATTAAAAAAGAAAAAAACAAAAAAATTTTAAAAAGTAAAAAAAACAGTGGAAACACAAAGATAACACTTTCCTGTTTAAAGCACTATTTCTCAATCAGAAAGTATTGTAATTAAAATTCACTAATTAGGAATTAAACTTCATGGGCTACAGTCTGAACTTCAGTAAGTTTGAGAAGTAAACTCAAACTTTTTACAAACTCCTATTCACTTCACACACAAAAAAGTTTTGAACCAACTGCTTAACTATAACTATCAGACATAAATTTGCCCAAGTTCCCTTTGTTCAGTGAACATAGAAAAAAAAGAATCAGGCTCCTTCAGTCACTGTATAAAACAATGTAATCGAGATAATGACAAAGAACAGAATTAGTTTAAAAATCAAGTTCTATAAAAAAACTGTTCCTTCAATTCTGCAAAAAACAAATTTTGCTGCTGAAATGTTACATTTGCACCTGAAAGTATTAAAAAAATAGTAATTAAAATTAAAATGCAGACAGTTATTTTACAGAACAGTATATTTAGAATATGCTGATTTTTCTCTAAATATAATTTACAATTATAATAGCTTATTCCCCATTCAATTTCACAGATGGCTTGGGCAAAAATAGGTAGTGAAATAAATGAATACTCATAATGAATTTCAACACTTAAGGCCATATTTGTTGAAAAATGGAAGGTCAGCTTCTGTTTAGGTGTTCATAAAGAACTCTGAAAATCTGGCTGTAAATTTATTACCCTAATGCAATCGACAAACACCTGTCAGTGTGAATTACCCACAAATCAGTGATGTGAAATCTGTGTTACTTAATAAAATATTGTACTGGATCTGGTTGTGATGGGAGTTAATTGTCCTCGCAACAGCCCGAAGGATGCTGAGGAATATACTGTGACCAAAGCAGTGCTGATTACACACTGCTTTAGTTACTGCTGAACTGCGCTTACACACCATCAAGATCTTTTATGTTTCTCACCATGCTCCCCTATCAAATAGCCTGGGGCTGCACAAGAAGTTGGGAAAGACACAGCCGGGATTGCTGACCCCAGCTGGCCAAAGTGATACTCCATGCACATTGTCTCATGGAATATTTCATTCTCGAAGAATGAACTGTTAAACTGTTAAACAACTTGCTCTTTGTTTTGTTCATAACATACCCTATGACATTAAAGACCAAGATATCAGGATATAAAACTATGGAAGAAACTAAATAGGTGCCTGTATCCAGAAATATTATTCTCTTTCTCTTAGTTTGGCTCACAAACAGGAAAATATCACTTCATTCAGTAACAAATACAAGCAGTAACCCCCCTGCCCCAAACCACTGAGACTGAATTTAAAGATGCCAGATTTACAGAGCGAATCTTTAAAAAATTCACTTATTTTAGCTTAGCTATGTATTTTACAGACAAAATTGATCACATTCAGGGCACCAGTGAACATAGTTTGTACAATCTGCCAGCACATACAGTCTGATTATATTTTTCTTCTCATAATGAACACATTCAGGATTATATTTGAAATCAGTTAATTAAATGTCATTCTTAAGATTTCAAAATCAAGAAGTATTCTAGAATTCACACTTGGATTTTAAGATCTCAAAATGTTTTGGGATTTTGGGTGGGATTTTTTAAAACATCATTATTTGTTTTAGGAGTCTGGGGTTTTAGTGTTTGATTTTTCAACAGTCCCAAATTTTTATCCAAATTCCACTTTCTTGTGATTCAGATTTCTGAATTACCTTTCACTGTAATCATACCTAACAAGTATTAAATTATTTTCTTGTTAGAGCCCTTTAACCAGCATATTTTAACAGAGTGTAGTCTACTTACGAAGTCTGGATGGTGAAATGATGATGAGGCAACTGCATTCAAGCTTTGATGTTTATGTTCACAATTCTTACCAGCTTCAAGATATTTAAAGGAGAATCTAAAGGATGTTCTGAAGATTTGAGTGATGACTCTGGGTGTTGAGTTTGTTGCCATAATACAAAAAAAAAAATACACCTAGCTATGTGGTTACTGGTTGGCTTCATGTCTCCTCTACTCAGATTTTCTTATGATACTCAACCGGAAATAGTGGATGAATATCTAGCTTGACAATACAATGGAACATACATCTCAGTATGTATGACATTGCCAGTGGTAGATATGATGGCATCAGAAGGACCTCACTGATGGAAATGTAATCATAGCAGTAATTAAAGCATATCAGTAGCTGCAGATCAGCTTAGGACAAATCATTAGTACATCAAGTCTAATGACTTATCCATTTAACCTGGAAATTAGTTTTCTTAAAACTTTGTAGCTATAAACATAAAAATGTTTTTTTTTTTTATATATATATGTGTATATATATATATCTTTATATGTATGAAAGGGTAAAAAACTGGCTGGCTGGCTGGGTCCAAAGTGTGATGGTGAAGGGAGTTAAACCCAGTTGGCAGCAGGCAACAAGTGGTGTCCCCCAGGACTCAGTACTGGGGCCAGCTCTGTTTAATATCTTTAGCAATAACCTGGATGAGGCAATTGAGTGCACCCTCTATAAGTCTGCAGATGATACCAAGCTGGGCAGAAGTGCTGATCTGCTTGAAGGTGAAAAGAATCTACAGGGGATCCACACAGGCTGGATCAATGAGGCTGAAGCCAACTGTATGAGATTCAACAAGGCAAAGTGTCAGGTTCTGCACATGGAGCATAACAACCCCATGCAATGCAATAGTGGCTGGGAGTGGTGGTCGATAGTTGAACACATGCCTAGGCAGGTAAGGCATCCAATAGCATCCTGGCTTGTGTCAGAAATAGTGTGGCCAGCAGGAGTAGGGAGGTCATTGTTCCCCTGCACTCAGCACTGGTAGGGCCAAGTCTTGAATACTGTGCTCAGTTTTGGGCCTCTCACTATAAAACAGACACTGAGGTGCTGGAGTGAGTCCAAAGAAGAGCAATAAAGCTGGTGACCAGCCTAGAGCACAAGTCTTATGAGAAGCAGCTAAGGCAACTAGGGCTGTTTAGTCTGGAGAAAAGGAGACTGAAGGGAGACCTTACTGCTCTGAGTTATTTGAGGATTATGTGATAAGGATACCAGTGAATACTCTGACCATGGTGAATTGAATACCTAGATAATTAGATAGGTGATCAAGGTTATGGGGGTTGGTCTCTTCCAAGTAACAAGCAATAGGACAAAACGAAATGGCCTCAAGTTGCACCAGGAGATGTTTAGATTTGGTATTAAGAAAAATTTCTTCCCAGAAGGGCTGTTAAGCATTGAGGCAGGCTGCTCAGGGAAGTGGTTGAGTCACCATGGCTGAAGGCATTCAAAAGACATGTAGCTGTACTGCTTAGGGACACGGTAAAGTGGTGGACATGGCAGTGTCAAGGTTAACAGTTGTACTACATGGTTTAAAGGTCTTTTCCAACCTAAACCATCCTACTATCTCCATGAAACATACAAATATCTATATACACTAATATAAAATATAGGCATAAACTCAGTAAGAAGTTTGATACTACTGCACTATCTATATTGTCCATAGATCCTAGTGGTATTTTTAGGAAAAAAATCTGGGAAATACTAGGGTTTATGGACTTTCATGGCAGGATTAGCGTTATATTTATACCTGGAAAATGCAAGGATTCTATTTGCCTCTGATGCTAATTTTCACAACTTGCAGACCTTCACAAAATAAGCTAATACTTTATATAAACATATTTTCATTATGCTAAACGTCAGTATCAGGACTATGCTTCAGTTCCCCAGCAGAAGCTGTAAGCCAAAGATCTCTCATGAGGCAGAACGCATATGCTTTCAAAAAGACAAATAATCTAGGAAAACAGGAAAAGTCATAATATGACACTGATTGTAAAAGCAATAGAATAGGCAATCTACTATACTTTCAGTAAAATTGAACATACAGATAATTGACATTTCAGCCAGGCCAGGCTTCAGCATTCTTTGAAAATGTTGCCAGCTCAAGTTTATGTCTGTAGGAATAATAAGACTAGGAAAAGTCTCAGAAAATATCATAGAGTCACAGAATCATAGAATAGATGAAAAATAGATGAAAAATTTGAACTCTACCTCATTTTTTAAAAATAATATCCTCTTTGTACATACATGTCAGTTTTCCAGGATAGCTATATATGACATTCTCAAAGCCACCATCAGTTGTACAAAGCCCTAAACATCCTCAGAGGAGATGGATGTCCTGCTTTTCATTTTCTAAAAAATTATTGTGGAGAGGTTGCCAGCTTGATGACTTGTCCCTGTAATTTGTTCTGAAGAACATGAACTCATCATCATGGCAGTCAGTAGACTGCTAATAGAAACTCCTCCAATGTGCCTTTCAGTGAACACCCTTTTCAATTGTTACTAATGTTGAACTAGTATTTTGAGCATATAAAAATAAAACTGAACCCAAACAGCATAAACCCACAGCTGTGCATATGCCACTGTAATCACTATACAGTGAAAGTGCTATTTGTTTAAGATGGATGAAGAAACATAGCTATTAATGAAGAAGGCTCTCTTTATTGATCTGGTATTTTTTTACCTCAAGCTTCCTGTCTGAAGTCATGTAGTTTCAGTTGTACTAAAAGGTGAAATTTATTAGCTTGTTTACTTTAATCTGCTGTGACAAGAGTGGACTTCATCTTTTATTTTAATTTTCAGGTATGATTACATCCAAAATGAGACAGACTGCAAGGTACTCAACTCACCATGGTCAGAGTATTCACTGGTATCCTCAAAATAACTCCTCAGTTCATCCTCAAATAACTCACAGATGCATGATTTTCTGCCAGTAATGTATGCAAACACAGCTAAACATGGATGTTTCCACAGAGCTGAGCTGCATTGCTGAGCTGTAATTAAAGCCTTATGATTCTCTGGTGATGGTTTCAGAGTCAGGCACTTACCATGTAAGGCTGCTACATACATCTCACCTACTTAGCACAGCTTCAGCTTACTGAAATTACCTTTTTTTTTCCATGGGGTGCACCTGAGATGAGAGCTTTAGCCAGATGCAGAAGACCTGACCTTAATTCTATGTGCAATTCAACTTTCTGATAATCATGGCTTTGGAAGGAAACTTTATGGACTTCAACACCCTGGAGAAAAGTCACAGGGAACAGTCATAGAATCATAGAATCATAGAATACTTAGGCTTGGAAAGGACCTGTCCTGGGTTCAGCAGCAGCAGTCATTTTTCTCCTTCTTAGTAGCTGGGGCAGTGCTGTGTTTTTGACTTTCGGCCTGGGAACAGCAGTGATAACACCGATGTTTTCAGCTACCGCTTAGAATGTTTAGACTGACCAAGGACATTCTGAGCCTCATGCTCTGCCAGGGAGGAGGGGAAGCTGGGACGAAGCAGAGACAGGACACCTGATCCAAACTAGCCAAAGAGGTATTCCATACCACAGCACGTCATGCCCAGGATGTAATGGGCAGTTACCCGG
>WYDI02036785.1:0-29416 GCA_009867235.2 Psittacus erithacus | reverse complement strand
AGCATGCCTTCCAGGAGAATCTGCTCCAAGATTTTGCCAGGCACAGAGGTGAGACTGACTGATCTGTAGTTCCCTGGATCATCCATTTTTCCCTTCTTGAAAATGGGGGTTATATTTCCCTTTTTCCAGTCATTGGGAACATCACCTAGCTGCCACGATTTTTCAAATATAATGGACAGTGGCTTAGCAACTTCATTCGCCAGCTCCTTCAGGACCCATCAATGGATTTCATCATGTCCCATGGGCTGGTGTACATTCAGGTTCTTAAGGTGGTCTTGAACCAGATCCTCTCTTACAGTGGGCCTAGGGTCTTCATTCTTACAGTCCCTGTGTTTGCCTTCGAAGACTTGAGTAGTGTGGTCAGAGCACTTGGAGTGAAGACTGAGGCAAAGAAGTCATTAAAAACCTCAGCCTTCTCCAATTATCCAAATATAAATGTTAGTTTCAAAGTATAAGGATACCAATAAGCAGACAGAAGTGAACAAATATGCCACAGTGAGAATTTACAGAAATGTAGTTACTGAGTTCTGAAAACTAAATAAAAGCAACCACTGAAAGATCCAATAAGAAATCTCTTGTATGTTATGCTCTGTTTCACCATGGGCAAGCTATCCTCACATCTCACAGCATCTTGGAATCCTTTCTGGATGTCCTTTTGCAGGACAAGTATATATTTGCAGCACATATCCTAACTTATCCAAGCATTTTATTTTGCCTCCTTTTCTGGAGTTACAAAACTGCTTAAGTCTTTTTAGAGCTACTGAGCCACATCTAATTATCACTCACTGACATATCTGTAATAACTAGAATAACTAAATTTCAAGATGGAATGATTAGTATGCACACAGTATGAAGAGGAAGGCAGACCACTGCAAGGTAATGCTGTGTTTGGCTGAAGTTCATTTTGTTTACAGATAAATAAACTGACTGCCAGATTTACCACTCTGCAACTTTCCATTTTGTCTTCTCATCCAATGGTTGTTGGCAAAAGCATCACCCTGAAATCACCCTGAAATAAAGCTCTTGCAATTCAATGAGTGCAGAATAAACTATGAAAGTCACAGTTGTATCCCCTTGTAAACACTGTGTTTTTTCTAACAAACTACGTATAAATGGAGCAAATAGCAATATATTTCACAACATTCATAAAATTTCCCATTGCAATCACTTAAAGACAGCTTTAATGAAAGCTGAATTGAGAAAAATTCTTTAAGGAACAAAATAATTTCCCTAAATAACAAAGTAAAATCAAAGCTGGAATTTGTTTCCAGAACAAGATACATGATACCATAAAAATCAAGATCAGCACTGAATCTCACACGTGTTCCCTAAATGTAACCATTCTCTCAACTTTTCTTGTTCAAGAATGAGGAGAAAGATTTTTACTACTTGGCAATCAAAAAAAACAAACGACTTTCGAGTTTAAATATCAACATATTTCGTGCAAAAACCATATAAACCTAGTGGGAAAACTAGAATAATTTATTTCACTGGGATCATGACTGAGAAACACAGGATAAAATATGAAAACATAGGACATGCCTAATATTTTTTCCCTTAGAGAGCTCAAAGATGGATACAATATCAACAGGTGTCAGAGGGATTCAGGTGAGGTTAGTTTGTTTTTCGAACAGTTTTAGCTGTGGCAGAAATAAAATGGCTCAAGCAGTGAAAAGCTCTTAGCCAAAGACAAACCTATTTGTTGGCTGCACAAATTTCCCAAGCAGAATCGCTCAAAACTTAGCTACTCATCATGCTCAGGCTCTGCTTGCCATATGAGAGGATGATGAGCTGAAACGGCCAAGAAGTATGCAAAGAATGCAAACAATGAATTAATGCAGCTCAGAAGTGAAATTACTTTGTTTGTAATGCAGAGAACACACAGCAGTGATAAATTATTACTTTAACATCGTAATAGCATCTGTTGCGCACAGCCTGCAGGGCTGAGATCTGGCCTTTGATCTACATTGCTCAAATTGAAAACAAGGTAATCCAGATAACTTCAGGACTCTCACTTGCATAGATTTAGAGAAGCTGTAAAAAAGTACTCTCAAAGAGTTGCTTATTTTGGTGGGTGGTGGGATTTGTGTTTTGTTTTGTTTTTTTTCAACAAGTAAAAGCATAAGAATGAAGAAGTCCATCACAGGAAGAACTCAGAAGCAGCTATATTTGTTTTATCTTTTCCACTGTTTCTGTTTGCCACAGATAAATATGTAAAAATATACTCATATCCAAAGCATGGCTGAATGAGGGCAGAAAACAGTTAATGACGGTGTACACCAACTTCTGTGACTGATATGAGAGAACCTTCCTCAGCTATTTAATTTTAGAACAATCTCTGTATGCTTAAAATCCCAGCAAATTCCATGGTGTCAGAAATGTCACTTCTACAGTGCAGAAGGTCATGTCATTCAGCACAGCATCCTGGGAGAGCTTCTGAATTAAGAGTTTGGTTTTTTAGTACCTATAACTCATTAAAAACTAATTTGAAAGTCTCAACCCTTCAAAGCACCAACAGCAAAAAGCAGACGTTTGGAGAGTACTTAGGAATGGTACAGCCCCAAGGGGCTTATGTTCCTGCTTTTGAAGAAATTGCTTGATCATTGCCCATGCTTAAAATTAAAAATACAAAAAAAATTGCAAAATTAATCCTTAAAGAATATTTCTCCAAAGACGTTATAAAAATTTTCACAATAAACTATTTCATTGTATGCCTTTATCATCTGAATCTGTATTTTCAGAGGAAACAATCTAAAAGAGAAACAAATAATTATTTTAAGGTGTTCACACACACACACAAAAATCACTCATCCATGCTACAGGATGAAATGTCTTTGGCGGTGAACTAAAGGCACAAGTGACAGAACGTAGAATGTAACTGCCATCCTCAATGTCTTATAACACCAATGGTCAGCGCGAAATATCTTTGAGGGCTGCAGTGGGTGACAAGACACTTTAAGAAGAGATCGGAAAATCAGAGGATATACACTCATTTATACATCATCGTTGAGTAAATGAAACTTTACCTGTAAGGTCAAGATACCTGCATTGTATTAAGGGCTCATTAGCACAGACAAGCACTATGTGTTATAGTGTTGCAGGATGATTTTTCTTTCTGAAGGAATAAGAAGAAATAAAGGTTTATAGACAAGGAGAATGATGGACTGCCAGAAGATCTCAGCACAAACCCTGCTCTGATGTCTTTTTTCCAATGGCAGCACTGCATATTGAGTACCTAAAGTAACGAAACAAAATTCTAGTTTTAGAAAACTTTCTAACCAAATTTTCAAGTCCAGCTATTTAATGTACTTTTTTAGCATATTGCATAAAATATTTGTAGATATTGCAGCACTAATTAGTTAGTGGGGGAATTTGCCTTGTTTTTCATTACAGACCCTGATCCAGCAAACACCCATGTTAAGCTTGTGCTTAAGTACTTTGAAAGTAGTTCCATGGTGAAGTACTTAACTAAATTACTGAAGATGCCTTCAGTAAAACTTTTTAAACATTTAAGCATTTTAAGTATGCAAAGAGATTCCTCAAGCCTGGAGTGAAACTAAAAAGTTTACAATACTATCTTTCATCAACCTTATTGTGCACCTGGCCCATGGGGCACGAATTTCCATATTCAGCGCGCATTCAACATACGCATATTGCCTTTTGTTTTAAAAGCACATCACTCATACTAACAAACTGTGCTTGAAACTGCAACCATCTGCAGCAGTTTATATTGTTAGTTATGTGACCCAGTGCTGCAATTCTGCAATCACAAGTTTGACCCAAACCCAAGGAAAGCAACTGCAAGAGGTGAAAGTAAGGTCCCTCTGCAAGCACCATGCTGTTCTGGCTGTACACTCACTGAATGAAAATGTGGTAAAAACCTTCTCACCTCACATTTCTTTGCACATAAATGCCAAAAGAATCTACAGCTTATGAGATCTATCATATTTTTATAAACATTTTATGCAAAGCTTAAGGAAAGAGGTGCAATTGCACAATCAAGGATGTTCTTAAATAATTTACTGCTCTTGTTGGCTCTAAGACACTGCAGAGTAGATAAGATAATGTTAACAAAGGGGTAAGAAAGGGAGTTATAACTCACAAAAATCACAGTTATTGGTTTACTGCATCAGCTACAGCATCTTAGTCATAAAGGTGGAAAAATACTATAAACAGACATAATTCATCTTGCTATGTTCACTCTGGTACCCAAGTTGTATCAATCACAATTCATTAAAAATCATGAAAACATATGACATTATTAATATGTCCATTAACAGTGTAAAAAGCATCATGATCATAAATGACTCCAACACAAATATAAGCCCTAACTTTTGAACACTGAACAGCTAACAAATCTAATTATTAGACATTATAAGTTGTATTATTATTTGTTAATATTAATTACTATATTAATATATTTACGGCCCTTTCTTAGCTACATAGTATACCTAGTGTAAATCTGTAGTGTGTAACCCACCTGCCAACACAGAACTTGCGTACCTTACAGCTTAAGTGCTTGGAAGCACTGATAGTCCTTATGACAAGTTTTTAATGAAATAATGCTGTGCTTGGCAGTGGAACTGAGAAAAAGAATACACTAGACTGAAGTGTGCCTAATCATCCTGCAAACTATTACATTCCAGAACCGGAGGTAGAGATTCGTAAAAGGCAGACAGCATAATGTACTTATTTGTGGTCTCATCCTGGAGCCAGTTAGAGTTTGTGTTGGCCAGCACCAGTTTTCTGCCCAGAAGAATTAAAAATGCTGAGGTATACATAAGTTCAGTGTAAAAATATCAAATGATTGCCCACAAATAAATACCCTAAAAAGAAAGTGTTTGCTCCCTATTTATTTCTACAAAATTGCAAACAGTTTTGATTTGCGCTGCATTCCCAGCCATGCCAAAGAACATGATGCACAACAAATATGAAGCACAGACATGTTTACCTTCTGTCTCTTAGCTTCCAGATGTCTCAGTTTTATGAGCCAAACCACCTTCTCCTCTTTCAGAATCCTACATCTAAACTTTCGAAGTCCGTTGCCTTTCTACATTATGTTTTGTGGTAGAGTAATAACACTGTTTGAAAGGCATGTTTCAGGAGTACTTACAGGTTGTTTCCAATTAAAAATGCAACTACGCTGTTACAAACAGAAGAGCTTTTAAGCATTTAGTAGTAAAAAGAATCCAAATGAAAACAGCGGCATGTTAAAATTATGATAGCAATATAATGATTAATTGTAATTCATAAAAGCCAGAAGTGCTCAATAAGTATTTCTGCTGCATACTTCAGAGACAAAGCAGCATGTCTCAGAAGTACTGGAACACTTTCCTGTATTAACTCAGGAAAATGTTAGCTAGCAGCTTTTGAAGTCCGACATTTTCAAAATCAGCAGATCCAGATAACTGAAATGCTTTAAAAGAGCAAGCCAAGCATCTTTCTAGGCTGTCACAGTGACTTCTGTCACATTGGCAAAGCTTCAGAAGACTGAAGAGGAGCTAGAGTTGTACAAATATGACAAGATGGGACTTTGTAAAACCCCATAGTAATTACCTGAGTAAAACACTGAGAAGAGCAAGAAATTTGCTTCTACAAAATCAATCCTAGGCACAGTTATAACTCTAATGTACTCAAACCCAAAAATCAGGGTCTTGTGGTTTATATCAGTCAGAAGCAGAGACTGATGCTCGAATCAGAGTTCTGATTCAAAATACTTGTTTATAAGAATGCATTCAATTCTGTTTCTTTAAGCACAGGAGAAGTGAGCTGAGACAATTACCTCTCACAGCACCAGAACTCCTTCATCCTGTTCCAAATATTTGCCCTTGAAAAACACAACTTGCATCTGCTCAGGTTGCATAAAATATTCCTTCTCAATTTCCACGTGATCTCCCTGCTTCTTGTGTGAGATAATTCAGCCACACAAACATAGCCCTTTGTGTATTAATAATCAGCCAGGCTTTCTTCAAACAGAATATCAATATTTCTAACTAGCTGCCTTTATTTTGGATTAAAATACTTTTTTGCTGTGTCTCATAGCTACCATAAAATACAGGATGGTAATTAACTCTACCAATTTCTACCAGATTAACCCAATTTATACTGTTATATTAAACTAAAGAGAGACTTTGTTTAATCATTGTTTTTTTGGTTGGTTTGTTTTTTAATTTTCCTCCTCCCCAATTGCACTATCTTCATCTTTTTGGAACAGAACTTTTGTAGAGTTCCACTCTCTCCACCCTACATGACATGTAAAAACATAAAGTTGATCAATAATCTACAAGAGCTTGAATATTTCCATCAATGCGAAAATGCTCAAATATGCAATCAGAAAGAAATAATCAATGGAGAAAAATCTTCAAGGGACCCAAGTTAGTAACCAGTGAGGAAAAGCTAAAGATTCTCAGAGCCATTAATTCTGTATGATTTGCTGCTCTACACCAAGGACATGAGAGTCTTGCCTCTGTTTTTTTGCCTAAGGACTAGATTTTCTTGTATCAAAGAGTTTATTGCTTCCTGTATTCATCATGGAAAAACATCTAGCTTGACCATGCTGAGACATTTGCCTTTCAAACTTATTCTGCTTTCCAAGTAATTTTGACAATGCTCTTTTAAAATTAGCAATCCTCTCCTTACATCCCATAAACTTTTTGGAATATTTAGTATCTAAAGTATTCATGAAAACAGGACCAAACATAACCAAATTCATTTATGGGAAGACCATGAAAGACTAAAAATAAGTATCCACACTCTCTCAGTCAAGAGCAAAGCCCAAGCAAATCCTGAAACTCAGCATTTCTCAGGTCAGTACAGTCTATAGCCTCTTACCAGTACTAGCAAAAAAATCACATATATAGCATATATAATACATATACATATGAAAGAAAAAATGGAACAGATGATGAGGACAGTGCGATCACACAGACAGAATGGCGGTGTTTCATAGACCAACAGTTTTCTAATTTTTTTAAACACATTAATTTTAGATCAAGTTAAATCAGGTATTACTCGGATACCTCCTGAGGTATGGCTTGAAGGAAAAGAAAGTACTGCTGTATAGAGTTCACATAAGGATTTCCAAACATAAAAGGCAGCACAGGAAAAGAAATACAGGAGAAGAGAGCAAAGGAGAGTTCAAGCATAGTATCTTTGAGAACAAATAAGAGATGAAAATATGCAATTTTGAAACAAATGTTATGTTACAAAAAAAGGATTCTTTTTCCACTAAGTATTTGGCATTTTGATCTTCTACACTTTAACTTTTCACCACTTGTGTTTGTTTCCCAAATTCTGCTTTTAAAGTAATTTGCTTTTACTGGCCTGGAAAGCATAATGGAAAGAGCAATTCCTGCAATTTTTCAGCCACAGCCTCCATGACACTACAGCTTTGGGTGCCCTCTCTTTGGAGTAGTTTTGTGTGGGTGCAATATTGTAAAACGTTTACAACCTTCCACTACTAAGAGCTGCAAAACTGGTACCCCTCTGAGTGTATCCTCAGCTGTCTACAGAAGCTTTAGAACTTTATTTTGAATAAGAAGGATGGTTACCTGCAAGCATTTACTGAGAAGCTGAGTTCAAGCATACATTATAAAACTAAGGAAAAAGCAAAATAAAACCAAATTACTAACATCAAAGATTTCAGTTTCCTCCTTCCGACACTGGCTCTCAGTGACAAATAACCTTCACTGCCAAGTTAGAGCTGGAAAGTGGCAGCAATGGGAGAAGGGATGCACATCAAAGCTGACGGTGAGCAGGACATTTGCATTCCCTTTGAAGTCCTTCTCCATTCACCCATAAGGGCAACTGAAAAGCAGTACAACATGGGTGGCATCGAGCCCAGGCTGCTAACTTTTGATGTGAGGACAGAAAACTCTCTGTGGCAAGCACAAATGGGGCTCTGTGCTACCAATGCTCTGGGCAGCCTATGCCAGAGCTTAGCCAGCCCCTTTCAGTACACCTCAGGAAAAGGCTGGGACAAGTTTCTAAGAGGCTCTGTCACTGCACTTGCCCAATGTTAATCCTGCTTATTAGTAACAACCTGGTATTCTATATAAGCATTTACTCTGAAGTTGCTCAATTCCCTGGTTATGACCACCATGATAGACTATTTGTTCTTGATTTATATGTTGCACTGAGAACTGAGGATGGCAAGACCCTGTGGATGGGCAGGGGAGCCTTTCCTAGGGAGTATAGGAGCAAGTAAGGAGGAAAGAGGAGTGAAGCACAGGGTGAGGCAGAAATTGGGGAAAAGGAAGGTAACCAGCCAGAAGCCTGAAGCATGCAGAGCCTAGAAAACTGCTGGGATGGAAAAGGCTGCCAAGGGCTAGCGCCCAGAGAAACCACTGGACCCAGAAAGCCAGCAAAGACCGAAATCAAGTTTGGGTGCAAAGAACCTGCCTGCAAGGAAAGAGAGGAAGGGAGCTCTTTATAGTCTGGTCTGTTTCACAGCACTTCAAGATTTCTCTGCTTAGAGAGTTAGTCATTTCAGTCTGTATTCTAATAAAACATGGTTTTCAGCTTGAAAGCCTTATTACCTTTTTTGGGATGCTCACCACATAGAAACAGAATAAACAGGTGCAACCAAAAGCTCTGGCTGCCATGGGTCCTGTCAGAAACACATTAAGGTTACTTAATTGTTCTTACAACATTTTTGTTTACACATAAAAGCATAAACAGGTAAGAGCACTGCCTGCCAACTCTGCATGCATTCAGGAGTCACATTATAAACATGGTGTATGAACTTTCCTATTGGAAGTTGAGAGCAGAGAGAAAAAAAACTCAACTAGACCACTGACACACTGAAAAAGAAACTTGTCATAGCAAAACAATTTTAGATGCCAACATGGTACTGGCAAAGGTAAAAATGAATTGGGGGAAACAAGCAGCTTGCAGACCATCTTTTGGAAGCTACTGAAACACAAACCATGCTGAGCTTAATGTTTTAATGAACCTGCATGAAATAGAGCCTGACAGTTTTCTGGGTTTACTGCAATTATAGACACACACATTTCTGCATACTCCTTGGCTAAGCAAATAATAGTACAACTACAAAAGGAACATCTGAATACCCCTGGACATACATACTCAGTGGGTGTTAAAATACAGATAAGAATTCACAGCACAGCAGAATACTAACAAATATTTTAGCCAAAGCCATGTGCACAGATGGTAAAAGGCAGAAGCAGTGACCACTAGATGACAAGATCTACTTTAGAGCCAGCTCTCAGCTTCTGGCTATTTACATTCAGGTAAAGAGAAAAAGCATACAGTAATAATTCACAGACAAAATATTTGGAACAGGTAAAGAGTTTATTATATTGATGGTGGGCTTTTCATATTTTTTTTGTCCTACTCCAAGTTATCTTTCTGGTTGTGCATCTATTTTTGAATTTGTTTTCTTTCAGATCATACAGCAGTGTTTTAAAAAGAAATCCAACTCGCGTGCACATTATTGAACTTCTCAGCTGAAAAAGGAGATATATTCTGAACCCAGAAAACTTCTTGTAAGAACCTGTCAAAAAACATCATCTGCTGAATAAAAAAAAAAAAAGTTAAAAGCTGTCAAGGAAACATCCATGAGACTCTTGACTGATGTTGCTCTACAAATATGAACTATTATGAAGGAGCAAGACATGCACGCAGCGCAGCCTCCAACCATCAGAACCAAACCAAACTTAAAAAAAGTCGCCTGTTTCACTGACATATTTCCTTCACACACTTCTGACAGGAGGTGAAGAGCAGCCAACCTGATCTGAAAGAGTGCAGCAAATGATAGCTTCCTTTAGTGAACACTTAACTTACACAACAGAGAGTAAAAGTCACCAAAGCACATCTTACTGCCATTTGTAGGGAAACCAACAGGTAATGTAAAACTGATCTGAATGCTCAGCTGCACTGGGTTGAGTGCCACTTGTTCACACACCAAACAGACGAAAACAGCCACATTTTTACAAAAGCTGATGTCAGACTTCTGGCAACATCACCATCTCTACAAGCATTTCTTCCTGAATCAATTGTTCTTACTGACTTAAAGAATTATAAGTGGCACATGGCATCAGTGAAGTGCTGTTTAGGTCATGCAAGAACAATCAGTAAGTGGCACTGCCACATATTATACAGCAGTTTTAGAAAGATCAATTGAGGATGACAAAAAATGAGGCATCGAAACCATAGAACAAAATGTAAACAAATAGTTCTGTAATATTAGATAATCTCTAGTTCAAACTTTTGCTCTTTCTTTAGAATTTGGAAACTCAGATTCTGGTGTGATGTCAGGTAGACAATAATGCTACACAGAGCAACAGGTCTTCTGTTTCTTCCTAACCACCTGTAAACCTCTCTCTAAAGACAACCACTCTAAATTATGAACAATGACTTGCAGTGATAATAGATGGATTTATTCTATCTGAATATCAGATTTTAAGTGCTAGAAATGTCTTAAGAGGCCTTTGGAATGTGCAATGACCAAGATCCTTTCATAGATTTGAGTGAATAGCTAGTGTTAAATATAGTGAGATAGAGTAAAATTAAAGGCTTAGAATTAATAATGGGCTGAGTTTATTTTGGTTTTGCTTATTTTTGGTAGGGGGTTGTTTGATTCTTTTATTTTTTTATGATTTCAAGATTCAACTTGAAGTGTCTCTATGTATAATTTTATAGTAAAGTGACCCAAAAATCATATGCATGCACAGTACATAGAGGAAAAAAAAATTAGAAGAAAAATGCTCTTTACCTCAAAACCAGATAATTTCTAACAGACAGCTAAAACTAATCTGTTACTTCTATCACTACTTCCTTGTACTCTGCTAATTTGAAGAGAGTTGCTTTCTGAAAATAAGCCAAGTTGTCTCACTTCTCCTTAAAACTTAATTTTGACAATAGGGAGGTTGCTGACATGCTGAGAGCAGGCAGCATTGTCTCACTGATCTTGTACTTTGTTGTCTATACATATTTGCTGCCTCATACACTTACTTAGACTGTTAGATACTTTGAAAGCAGCTGTCTTTCTTTTCTTGTCTGACATTTAACATCATCTTAATTCCTGAGAAAACATTTCAGATTGCGTTTTTAAGAGAGGCATAGGCCAAGTGAGTGACCACTGGGAAGAAGTGCTGTTCCTACATCCTTTCATCCCTGCTTCCCAGTGACATGCTTCCACTCTTTAACTTGCAATAGATTTGGCAGTAGTCAGATTCCTCCCTGAGCCAAAACCACCTGATAAGCACAACAGAAAACTAGCATAGCAAAGAAAACTGCAAGCTGGTAAAGCTCACAAATGGATCAGTTTGATACCTGTGCTGGCACAAGAAAGGAACCAGGACCAAGTATCCAGAAACAAGAGAAAAGGGAGGACAGAGCAGCACCTGAGTTTTGCCTACTCAGCTGTTTGCAACAATGTCCCCTAAGTTCTGGGGTAACAGAAATAAAAATAAGTGCTTGTTATATTAAAGAAGGGACCAGAGGCAGGCAAAGTAATAAGTAAATAAGTTGAAGGATTAGGTTTCTTTGAAGGGGGAAATTATTTCCTTAAATATGGTATGTCAAGAACTTGATTTTGGACATGACTATGCAAAAAGTGGCGAACTGTGACCAAGGATAGAAATGAAGAGATGATTTTTTTTTCTGCCATATAAGATGTCCATGTATCTCCCTAGTAGAAAAACTTGTCTGGATCACCACACAGACTAAAATTCACTTCTGTCTTTCTCTAGATATTATCTACCTACAAGTTTTGGAGCTAGTTTTCACATCTTTCTATTACTTGCATGAAAAGTTTTAGTCTTCTGAATCATCACCTAAAATCATTCATTCTGAATCATTACCTAAAACCACAACAAACACACCCATAGCCATATAACACAACAGGAATTTAGTAATGAGGATGCACAAGCCACAGAGGAAGAGCAGGAGATGGATGCTTTTCTTCCATTCTGCCTCTGCTCAACATGATCTTTAGTAGTCTATGAACATCACTAGTATTTTTTCATTGCTCCAGTTCCCAATTTATGACACCAAACATGGCAAAACTGATTTTCTTAAGCCTTAGTTAACCACTGCTTTAAATTATTTCTATGCCAACAGCTGCACATCAACATTTAATGGCTGATTTAATGATCCATCCTACCAAGAATGTTTTGGGGGTTGTTGCCAGATATACATTGACAGACACTTAGATTGCAGCAAAGTTTGTAAACTTGCAAAACAACTTCTTCATATCAGAGTTTCTATCTGTACAACATTCTCCAAATCCCTGGTCATTTTATAAAAATGTAAACAGGAAATATTTCTTCATTGTAAATGAAGAACGTGAGGAAAACTATCCCCATTACAATTATGTTGAAATTTAGACTGGATTTAATATGCCAGTACATTAAACATGGTAACTAATGAAATAAGTAGGAACAAATGTCAGGTTGAAACAGCAATAAAAATAGTTAGAATGAGTATCTTGGAAATATCAGTAGAAGAGTAAGTAATACAAATGCATGCTACTACTAATCACTTTTGGTAATGAAACTAACAATAATATCTAGAGACTTTGTTCCAATTATAACATTTAAAAGAACTCAGAAAGCAAAAATTGACTAGGACATCAGTTGTCTAAATTATGATTATTTATCTGAATAAGTGTAATTTTTAATTTTATCCTGTTAGTCAGAACAAAAGCTTCCAATAAAATGGGTAATTTTTATTACCCAAACCAGAACTTTCGTGAATTTGTTGAAAGCCGTCTGTGATTAATTTGGTATGTAAACATAGAAGGAAATACAGACAGCTACAGAAATATGAATTGGTTTATAAGTATAGCCACCAAACCAGAGATGTGCACTTTTAATTTACTGAAACAGTGAAAGCTTTCTAGTATATCAGATTCGGGCATTCACCACAGAACATGAAGTCTCCACGTATATTAACATAATCAAGTACAAAGTAAACAATCAGTAGAATTAGATATCTATAAATTTTCACACATCCTCACTTCCTAACAGAACAATACTTTAAGAAGTCCTGTTTTAAAAAAAGTCTAAAATGAGTATAGCCATAGAAATTGAACCCTTTATGCAACCTATTTTATCTTCAACATTACAGTTTTTACAGAGGAGAAGAAAAATATCAGCACAGAAAACTTATTTCATCTGAAATAGCTATTCTTCCAATCAACAAATTTCGTAATGATTTCATATTTAGGGTAAAAGCTTTTCCAGTGGGAATGATTTCACTATTTTCAGCATTTTAGGGAGAGGAGGATTATTATTTTAACATAAGGTAAAGCATCTTTCGGTTCTTAGTCAACTGTCCTCTCCATGATGACACTTGAACACTGATTTAAAATGTTTGCTTTACATTAATGAAATCAGGAATATAGTGTTTACAATATTCCTTTGAACTCTTGATTAAGATACATACATAAATAGATATATATTTATATATGTGAGAATTTGATCGTTTTGATCTACATTCTTGATGCTTTGATTCCACTTTGCTTTGAAGATGGTTCAAAAAAGAAATTTCCAACATATGCCTCAGTACAATTATTTGCATAGGAGATCCTGAACAACTATCAAAATACATGTCATTCTAATAAAAAGGGAGACAATTGTTTTAAATTGCTTCACACTTTCACATGAAATGGTAGCAATCATGTGTTTTAGAGTCCCTTAGGCTGCACTAATATTTTTTACATTATCGAATCCATTACACCTGACAATTCCTAAATTTCAAAAATTATTTTAAGAGGTCAGCCAAGCAGTAGTAGTGATAAAGATGCAAATAGTTTAAGTCTTTCCAACTATTAATTTAATAGAGCCATTTTCATGTGCTAAACATACAAATCTATGTATCAGTTCAGATTTTCCCTAGTGCCCAACTCCAAACAAAAGATTACTCACATATTTGTGTCTGCTTTTGCAAAAGCCACAGTATTCAATAAGCTGCCTACCTAAGAACTGAAATCACTGGTTCTGAAAAGTCAGCAAGGAATCATGGCCTCCAATCACTGCCATAAGCTTTCAGAAATGTGGCACACATTTTATCTTACGATAAAATGGACCTTGCTTGCCACTGCTATGCACTATGCTTAGTGCTAAAACCAGATTTGATATTTGCTCAGCATGAAGAGATTGTGACCTAGTATTCATGAAAACAATTCAGCTGCCTAGGAAAAAAAAAAAAGAGCTGATGTGTTACTCTCCTTTACCTTTATACATTTATTCTATAAAATGAGAATAAGCATGTAACAAGAAGGAAAAAAAATCTAAATAGCTAATACTAGTATTAATATGAAACTGAAGTCAGACCACTGAGAATTGGCTGCAAATGCCCTGCAGAACACGCCTGTTGGAGGGTTGAGGTGGGGAAGACTTGATTGCAAAGACAAGCAAGAAAAGAATTTACATGACAGTCAACTTTGCCTCAAGGCTTACAGGGCTGTGTTGCAGGGAGACTAACAGACCTCCTGCCATGCGCTGAGGTACAGCCTTTCCTGCGTGCTCCTGAAGCTTAGACTCAGAGGGACAACACTAATTAATTACTCTGTTGACAATTTAACTTTTGTAAGATGGCTTTTTTCAGATTTTGCACAAAGGCTATGCAAGGAAAAACACAATTCTTCATTTAATGCTTTATAATAATATATTTACTTGGCACTATTTCTGTCTTTTTTTTTTTTTTTTACATTTCTATTTGCATTCCATTTTTCTGTAACTAAACCAAAATCCCAATTTATACAAACATATGCATACCACTTATCTCAGACAGAGGCTCTTTTTTATTCCATACTACTCAGCATAGCAAAAGCAAGGGTGAATCAAGCCTGTATTCTCACAATGTGTGCCTGAGCAGTTCTGAGGACAGCAGTGTCAGATCCTTTACAGCCATGGAGAACCATAAGGTGGTTATGAATCAGTAACTGTACAGCATCCCTGAGCACAGATCAGTTAAATCTATTTCATTTCAGGCTAACCTACACTAGGAAACATGTAATTGCTTATGCTTTCTGCATTATGTCCAATCTAGCTCAGATTTGCATTGTAAACAAATCAATTTGCCACTTTAATTGTTTAGCTCTGAGTCAACTTACAGGGCTGAGAGGGCAGACAAAACATAATAAATGGCTTCGTGTCCAGATTTTATCACAAGGAGCTAAACTAAATAACTTATGAGCCCAGTCAGTTCTATTGAGTTATGAACTAGCTCTTCCTCCAGAGTAAATTAAAATTCTTATTGCATTCAAAAAGCCTAGTGAACACGTTTCATTACTATTGCAGGGAAGTGCAGAAATAATGGAGGTAGAGCTAAGGTAAATATATAACCTGATGCCTCTCCAGTGGATTGTTTGCTAAACCTCGTAATTTTATGCACTGGTATTTGAATGTTGTATTTTCTGCCTGTGTATTCAGAAGGCTCAATAGAAAAACACAAGTTGCTGGGACATGGCAAAATGAGAGCTTTGTGATGACAGAAGAAGCGACTGTAAACAAAGAATATGTCCTAAAAGCAATGATAATTTTCTGCTATATTTTCCTACAAGCAATCTCATCCCAATTCAGGAACAATGGGCATTTTAGTTAGCATTTGGGAAAGGAGCAGAGCGCATAAAGTAATAGAAACTAAGCAAATGGGAAAAGTATAGTCTAGATAAAATGGAAGCTGGCATTTATTCTGTAATAGAAATTCATACTATTAGAAACATAGACTTAACTATAATAGTTTATATGCACAATGAATAGAGGAACACACACTTTATTACCAGAGAGAAAGGACAAAGTCCCTAAATGCATAAGCACACAGAGATCACTGTTTGTCATACTCAATATGAAGGTGAACTAAAAAGGTGGCTGCATCACTCTGAAGTTTCAGGAAGGCAACAGGCTAAAATTCATCCTCCCAGTGGCAAAATTCTTATTAATTTCAGTAGGTCTAGGATTCTGTACAAGGAAAAAAACAACAATTGCAATAACTGAAATACTCAGTGATACAGAGACAGAACAAGCATAAATATTATCCCTTGTCAAATAAAAAAATCTGACCTTTGAACAAAAAAAAAGAACCCGTTCCATATCTTTTTTTTCTGCAATGACTAGGTGAACTTACAGCCATCCCATGCATGAATAACAAAATATATTTTAAGTTACTAATTAATAAATGTCAACCCAAGTGAAAATCAGAAATGCTGATTTGAATCCCTAAAGCGTCAAAATCTCATAAGTTAAATATTCAACACAGTAAGATTTTGGAAATGACTGGACAGGCTCTTGAGAAAAACATGAGAGTAGTGTAACTAGTAGGACTCAAATACAGAAAGATCAAAATGTCAATGCAAACTGAGCAACAGGAAACAAGCTAATCTGTAAATTACTTCAAAAATAACTAAGCTGGTCAATAAGAATGCATATGAAACAAAAATATCAAAACTAAATGAGAAGCCAAGCTCTATTACACATCTGCAGAGCACACTTTTAAAAGATTCTAGCAAGTGAAGTAAATTAAAAAAAATAATAAATCTTGCATATGGAATAAAACCCAATCAAGCATCACTAGGAAAGAATGTTACAGCAGCCATCTTACAGAGAATATCAGCATTTAAGGAATTGAAAGCTTGCTCAATTCAGAAAAATATGAAAGTCTATAAAAAAGACTATGAAAACCTCCCTCCTGGGAGAACCAACCTAAAATGTAACTTAAAAGCACATAAAAAAGGATTTCAGGAGTGCCTTGTAAAGAGTTTTCAGAGCAAAAAGTTTGAAAATACATCAAAGGAACAAGCCAAAAAGGAATTCAGAGGGACAGTTTGACAACAAAGTGTTGTCAGGTACACAAAAGTGTACCTGAGATGCCGTATGTGTATATAATACCATAGCAGAGAGGCTCAGTCACTGCTTTGCATTGCTGGTCCTTGCTGAAAATGTTGGGCAGATCTCATATTCAGCTTACTCTTTGTAGCAGGTAAGGTCAGAAGAACTACATCAGCTTGGTATAAACAAACAGTATTAAAGCAAATAGATAAATCAGATGTCAGAAACTCTGGAGGGCCCAACAGCATAAACCTGAAAGAGCTGTAGAGATTCACCCTGAGATGTCATTACTGCTGGCTGAGATGCCCAGCACTACCAGACATTACAGCTAGACACTATGGCAGGGTACAATGCAACACTCAGCAAAAAAGAGGTTCACGAGAAAAACCTGAGACCTACACACTTCTGAATCTGACTTCCATCCTGTTAAGACAGTGAAATCTCTGGTAAACAGAAAGAGCATGTGAATAAGAATAGTCTATCCAGAAAGAGTCAGCATACTTTCTGTAAATGGAAATCCTGGCTCACTAATGTGCTGAATATCTTTAAGGGTATCAACAAGCAGGAAGATGAAGATGATCCAGAGTACTTAACATATCTTAATTTCAAAAAGGTGCATGAAAAGGCTCTGCTGGCTTGAACACATCCCACTTCGATGGTGGGATGAGAAAGAGCAACCTTAGCAGGATTCACTGCCCCTCTCCTAAGAGCTTGCATATTCCTCATTAAGCCAAAAGTGAGGAATCATCTCTTCAATCAGAGAGAGAGAGAACAAGCCATCAATTGTCAAAAATAGTTACACGTGAACAACTGGATTTAAAGCAAAACAAACACACCACACAAAACCACAGACAGGGACTTCTTTTGTCTGCTGTTGTTCCATGAAAATTCTAAGCCTTCATGAGACTCATGGGGTTTGACTCAGTACAGAGAAGCACAGCATGCTCTCACAAAGAGATTCAGACAGAAATTAAGGTGCCCTGGTAGTCACAAGTACCTCGTCACTGCAACAACGTAGATAAGATTTTGACTCCAGCAAGAGTTCAGCATTCCCTAGAACTTGCTTGTAGAACTACTCTGAGAAGGGAATATGTAAATGAAGCCCAACAAGTCCTTATTGCAGATTTTTAATGTCTCTGGTCTTGCTTCTTTCACAGAATCAAAAAGAGGATACAGCTTTCCCTCCTCCATAACAGGTAGGTAGCTTGGAAAGTAGCCTGTATGTACAATCATCTTGTCTGCTTACTCAGGGAAAATACTGCTGCACTTTCAATGTCTCAGTAATCTAGGAGTGCAAAGCCCACTCCCTACCAATCATTTAAGTCACCCCTTTTTGGCTTTGAAATTCTTCATGAGCCTACCCATGTTGAGCTGTTTCCTCAGTCTTCTTAGCTTATACACAAAGTCATGTTATTCATTCCCATATATTAATTACGTCAGTGCTTCCTAGGAGCTGGAGTAAAGGAAGCCTAGATACTCCTTCAAAAATCCCAGATGCAGCATCCCTGGGAAAAATAAATAATTATCTCAGTAAGGAAGAATCTCAATTCAATCAGTTTCTATTCAGGCCTTGCTCATAAAATTTCAGTCTTGAGTAGCAAGGCAACTTCAGGAAATGCTAAGTAATAAGCAGGGATTACACTCTCTCATAAAACACTTTTCAGTTCTCAGGTGGCCCATTAGTCATTCCTTCCAAGTCAAGATTTCATATTTAACTATTTTGAAAAGATCATAGCAGAAGTTTCTCTATCATTTTCATCTTGATAGCACTTTGCATTCAGACCTGGAATTAAAACCGGTGTTACTTCATTTCCTGTATCCGATTTCCATTTTACATTAGTTTTGTTCCTTATAGCCACAATCAGAAGAAGGGATCAAAAATGTGAAAAAGAGCTGTTCTCTAACCACTACACAGCTCTTGCCATCATTTATTGCATTACCAATAAAAGGGGCTAGCAATAACTGTTATTTCTAAAGGAGAATCAAATAAGCTCTGTTTATAGTACAGCCAGCAGCAAGATGACTTTACTAATAGGTAACAAATTGCCAATCTGATTGTAGCCAGCTGTCTAGCGAAGAACTGGAATCATGCGTTGATGTTTTGGAGAGCTTGCTTTTGTAAAACGTTGGCTGGGTGCAGCACTATTTATATGCAGCCCATCCGTGTACTGCATTTGAGATGAAGTGATAGCTACCATCTTAAAACAGCTGAAAAATCATCTCTGCCATCGAATTGTACAACCTGGGTATATTTTAAAATTCATTTTGGTTTTAATTAGGACAGTGAAAACTCAGAGTCCAAAATAGGCAGGTATGCCAGTCTACAGTTTAAGATGGCATTCTTCAAAAAGATTGTCAGCTCTTGATTTATTCTATTCTATTTCGATAGGCTTAAACCAGATTTGCAATGACATAAACATGGACACTTTCTGGGGCTCCCCCATCTTGATAATCCTACAACCTGATTAGGAGGGCTTAGGAGGTGAAGGGGAGGAAAGGAGAATAGAAAGGACACTTACTCCTTGCCCCTCTCTTCCAGCAGCTCAAGCTGACTGCATGCTGGCAGACTTTAATTTCCCAGGTCTGTAATTGCTTGCCCTAGTTATATCTGTCTCAGAGGCCACCCTCTTCCCCGCAGATGCCTAAGCAGAGTTATCAGGTTTGAAAGGCAAGCGAATGGAACAAAAATCACCAAGTTTGTCTGACTCTCCTCACACCTCCACCTGAATGCAGATTTTTATCTCTGTTTTATCTGTGTAAGACTTGCAGGTGCACTGCTTTCTCCCTCTCTAGAGCTTCTTCATCCATTCTTCATCCACACGAAGATAACAGGTTTGCTCCATCCCTACACAGCCCCTGCATTTGGCAATCTGATAAAGGATGAGCTATCATGCAGCAGCCTCTCTAGCAAGCTAAAGCAAAAGCAGTTAACGCCTCCATCTAGCAGGAGACAAAGTAGCTTCTACATTTTCATGAGGGAAATCAACAAAACAGAAGCAAGATGTAGAAAACGTGTTTGTCTCTCTCCAACACTCTCTAGTTCAGGCTTTCCTCTGCTCCCCAGTACAGACTTGTGGAAGTTTGGTTTGTCATGTAGGCACTTTTCATTACTTTCTGAATAATTAAAACTAAAAACAAATAATAAAAGCTTTTGGACTATTTCATGGCAGGATCTTCTAGTTTTAGCAGATTTCTTATATCTGAGGACCAAACCAAGGATATCATTAAAGTTCCAATCAAGTGCATGAGTTAGAGGCACAAGCCTTGAGATGAACAGTCCTCTGAAACATGGACACAGCCTCTTAACCACAGCAAAACATATTTTCTTTTAAAAATGCTTTCTTCCAAATAACATGATATGTAGACATATGTCAGTGACATTACAGGCTTAAATCAAAGTGAAAGGATAAGATAGCCTGAAGAAGCTACACTAGTTTAGTAACTGGTGAGGGTCAAAGGGGTTACAGAAGTGCTACTGGCTTTCCACGCGTATGGCTCATGTTTGCCAGAGGAAGACAACTCCTGGCAAACCACTCACTTTTAATGAACTTCATTTAAGAAAACAACTGTTCTCAGGAAATGTGGCCAAAAAAATGGATTGTCTGCTCACATTATTATTTTAGCATTCACAAGTAAGTCTCATGAACTGGCTTTGCAGGAAGAAAAGATATCTTGAGTAAGAAGAGATAGTGACAGCCCTCTGCATACAGGGACCAAATACCTTACTGCAGCCCACAGACTTCATTTTGATCTTTACTTATTATAAGATTTTCAGGATAACAGGAACACAGTTTTGGAGTGCCCATATCTTTATTTCTTTCTCTTCTTCTCACATATCACCACCTTTTTAGCACAGCAGCTCTTCCTAGCCCTAACAGAGGCTTGGAGTTTAGAGGTATTTATTTTTTGCCTTTCACAGAGAAATAAAAAAATAAATAAAAATATCTAAACGATAGAAAAACTAAGACTGGCCCAAGGCTAATCAGCCCTGATGGAACTGAGCTAATGCAAAAAGTCCTACAAGAGGTCACAGTTAAGCACTGACAGTTTTGCATACATTTTAAAAATACAGACACAAGGCCTAGTTAAAGTATGAGTTTAAAGAATTTCATACATTCCTTACTATAGTAAAAGTGTATATTTGACCAGAAAATTCCCAGATTTGGTAATATATTGGCTAGTCTTCACTAAAATCACAGAATCAAAAAACAACTGTGTTCCTTCTGTTAGGCGTCCTACTGGCAGCAGAGAAAGAAAGATGAAAGCAAATGTAATTCACACACCTTGTCTAAAATACTATTTCAAATTCACCGGAACATCTTTGTACAGGGTGCAGATGTCCAGGTGCTGGTAGGGGGCTGTAGGGCAGCTGTGGCTGTCCCATGCATGTCAAGGCAGTTCCATCCAGCTCACTATAGGGCACGGCTGCAGCCGTCAGCCACACTGGCACTGCCTCAGGGAACATGTACTTAAGAAAGGGAAAAAACACCACACAGGCAGAGAGGTGTGGAGAAAATGTGTGAGTTCATGGAGGTACCAAGTGAAACCTGGCGAAAAGGGGAGAAACAAGCTGTTTTAATTTTGTCATTGCTTTTTCCCCTCCAAATCTATTTTAACTGGTAAAAAATTAATTTTTCCCAAGTGAAGCCTGTTCTGCAGTGATTGACAAGTGATCTTCCCATCTCTATCTCAACTCATGAGCTTTACCGTCTTATTTTCTTTCCCTGTTCTGTTGAGGAAGGGGGTGGGATAGTGGCTGGCCATGCAGCTGGCCAAGGTCAGCCTACCACAGTAACTGCATTTCCACAGTAACTAATCTTTAAGCTTTTCTAAATATCTCTTCCAAATCAGTTTCAGATTAATGTGAGAACTCATTTTAGTGTTCCTTAGTTTTAAGGACAAGACAACAAGGAAAAAAGGGTTGGAAGTCCATGCTAACATCCAACATATCATCTAAGTAGCAAGAAAACCATCCCTTAGCAGAGACACCTTTTTCTTAAAGGTGTATTAGGGATGGTGGTGTTAGTGATGTGCAGTCTGGCAGCGTTCAAGCTGTCTGACTCTACTCACCCATCACAAATCCTGGACAATTCCACCAATCTTCTGCCCACAACTTTTTTTTATATTCACACTAATAATGGAGATAAAATGGAGCTATTTTAGCACTTGAGGGACTTCTTCATAGCACTACTATTCAGTATTTACAAAATGAAAAGCTACATTGTTAAAAAATAATGACCTTTGTATTTTTATAACATGAGGAAATGTTTGAACATTTGAAATTAATAAAATTATACAATATACCAAGAACCAAGGTTCCTGGAGGTTAGTCATTATTTTACAGAAAACTTGTGAGGAACAGGTGAACTTTCAACTATGATTTTAGAGTCACTGGTTAACACACTGGATAAGCAATCATAATTTAAGAAAGAAAGCTCAAGGAGAAAGAAAACAATTTGAAAACATTACCAGTTTCCTGAGCTTTTGGGGGAGCTAAAACCACACAAAACAACAGGGAAATACCACATTTTCCTCATACACAAGAGGGGCAAACATGAAAATAATGCTTTTGCAACAGATAAGTTAAAGGCATGTAAATGAAAGAAAGTGAGACTCAGAAGCAGCAGAGTATGATGTTTTAATCCCCTCTCTCCAGTCAGGTCCCTATTTTGTCCTTCTTTCCCCTGACACCATCACTTTCTATAGACTTCTGCCATCTCCCTACCTGACCCCAACATGGGAAGTGTTTCTAAGGGCCTAAAACTAAAACTTGTACTCTCCCCACTCTTAAATTTTGTAACCTAAGGCTTATGGGAGATTTTACTTGTCAGTGGAGACCAACATCTAACAAACTATCACAGCCTTCTAACCATCACCCATCAGTACCTCATCCTCAAACTCTATCACCACTCAGAGACAGTCTACTCTTTGAGATTCATCCACACTGCAATCACCATACTACAGACATACCTAAACCAGTTATTCACAGGTTAGCTCAGGTTCTGCTGGCAGAGTGGCTGTGATAGTAGAAATCTCTGCAGAGGATGCAATACTCAGCTGCACAGGGTCAGGCTGTTTAACTTTTTGCACTGGCAAAACCCCTCAAGCTACCTTTTTTAAGGCAAGCTAAGCGTTTCTGTATGAGCAACAGTCACAGTAGGGACTGCAATGTAGATATACTCCAAAAAACTGTACCTGCAAAGATTTGCCTTCAGAGAAAAAAGGCAATTAATTCCCGAAGCCAAAATGGATCCCTGAGGATCTGTGCAGAGGTCAGGATGCTTTCTCTACTTTAATGCTGTCCTCAGCATAATAACATAATTAAGGAGCAAGTTCTCAACATCTGCCACAGTTTGAGGGGTTTGTGTGTCACAGAAACAGACAGTTTGTAAAACCAGACTAAAACTATGTTCATTAGCCACCCATCAGAATTTCTGCAGACTGGGAATGAACAATGTGGAGACCAACTGTTCTACTTCCCTTCTGTGGACACTCATGCTGGTAATGTGAGGGCCAGAGCAAAAAGAATTGAAATAGGGAACTGCTCCGG
This sequence comes from Psittacus erithacus, assembly GCA_009867235.2. Lineage (NCBI taxonomy): Eukaryota > Metazoa > Chordata > Aves > Psittaciformes > Psittacidae > Psittacus > Psittacus erithacus. The sequence goes on along the minus strand of WYDI02036785.1, from coordinate 6,070 downwards.
CCCTCAGTAATGCTCTCAAAAGGAGACAGGCTGGAGATGTAACAGAAGCACTAGACTTTGCCAGTGGGCACCCAACCCCCTTTACACTGGGGTTTCTTGTAAGTTCTGCTGGAAGGTGGAAAAGAACAAGGGAAGTTTTACTGGCTGACCAGAAAGAAAAAGTCTGTGCATTCAAACACTTCCTCTGGAGGACATAAGCACTGGTCACACCTTAGGAAAAAAAAAAATCATACCAAAGGCAATGACTATACTGTGTACAAAAGCCACCTATACTCAAAGTAGTGACTGCTGTCTGTGTTGCTGGAGCCAGATACTTCATATAGTTGCCACTGTATAAAAAAAATTCCAAAGCATTTTGTACATTTAAAATGCATATAAAAGAACTGACAAAATCTTCTCAATGCAGTGCAGTATACAAGTAACTGCAAAGACACAATTGTGTGGTTTTCTGCCTCCTGGGTAGTTAACACTGCTTTTAATTTCCTCTCTGTCTTTTCATATTATCATCTGCAAAAGCTCATGGCCAAGAGTTTGCCCTGGTAATAGCTGACTGTTCTCTTTGATATCATCACTCCTTGCTCTTCATGGACAGGCCAATATTCATTGTGATTAGCAAGGGACAGCCCTGTCTATCCAGATTAGTCATGAATAGTTAGCAAGTTCACTCCATGCATCATCACTAATTGCTGTAAAAGAAAATGTCTGCATTTCTTTTTTAAACAAAAAAGACCATGATTTTCTCTCTGGTATTCAACACAATTGGTGAGACTTTGTTTCTATCAGTAATTCCAAGAAATAATAACTTATTGGCTAGAGTTTTTTTTATTCTTTGAGATTTAATGTTCTATGAACCTGTACTAAAAATTACTTTCTAAAAAAAAAAAAAAAGGCAGAAAGGTATTATTCAGGCAACTCATAGTTATCCCACTCCTTAAGCTGCATGACCATGCATTCCTAGATGACAATCCTAAGGAAAATGTAGTGACAAGTCCTACTGCGTTGTGGATGAGCGAGGTGTGGGTGAGCATGCATGCCTAGTCCTACAAAGACATGAAGGTATTATTTCTATTCCCAGTTTAGCACATGTTCTTAAAAAAAAAAAACAAACCACCACACGTTTAAATAGGATACAGCTTTATCTTCCCCCATATTTGGAAGTCTCTCTGCGAGAAACTTGTTTTTTCTCAGAAGCTAGATTTATAAAATTATCAATTATTTTTTCATAAGAGACATTTTAAAAATAACTTGGGTTTGGGGTTTTCTTTTGCTGATTATTGTTTGTTTGGGTTCTAACTCATCTGCTATTGAAATGTGTCCATGGTGATTTTCCTGGTTTTGTGGCCTCTTTATATGAAGCAAAATAATACTGAGCTGATAGCAATAGTGTTTTAAGAGATTCTTTCATAAATATGACATTTTGCATCTTCATTTATTAAAAAAAAACCCATGCAATTTGTAATCATTGCATAAACTATGTATGTACCATTTTCATAGAATCGTAGAATAGTTAGGGCTGGAAAGGACCTTAAGATCATCAAGTTTCAACCCCCTTGCCATGGACAGGGACGCCTCACACTAAAAATTTTGCTGTATGATAATTGTTTTGTGTTAGAAAAAACTTTTTTTGTAATCAGATTTTTCTCCTGCAATGAATGAAAATTTGTGTAAGATTGATTTATCAAATTTCATCTGCCAGAAAAGTGCTGTTGATTGATGCAACTTACTCCACCTACAGGACAGCACCAGAAATCACACTGCAGAAATAAACGAAATATAAATAGAGCAAAGACGGGCTGGTGACCAAATTTAAAAAAAAACCCAACACTGTATAACCATCAAGGATTTTACAGATGCTACACTTGATACAGTCATGAAGGCAAGCAAACAAAGTTTCATGCTATTTTCAGACACGTCTTTCTGCTATCCTTCCTCTGCCATCGCTGCCAAATACCATGACCATGCCAGCTCAAGCCAGAAGCTCCAGTTTAGGCTAAAGTTCTCTTTTGGGGTTCCTTTTGACATGAAAATAAACTCTGATCACAGTGCTGACGTACCCAATAAATCCTTTTGGTCATCACTAGCTCTCTCTATATCAGTAAAATCCAGAAAAATTAAATCTGGAGAGAACAGCATTTTATTTCCATAAAAGTAAAGTAGATTTATAAACAAAATAATTCAAGGTCAAGAAAGATTTTTACCTTGGATATAAACAGCAGTTACTATGTTAGTGATGAGCTATCAGGGCACCTTCTGTCAAGACTTTTTTTAGCTTAGCTTTTTGTTGAACATCTGGCAGACACAGAGAGAAGGGATACTTCTGAAAATGTCCTCAGTCAATCAATACATGAACACCTCAAGAGAACATCTGAGGAGGATTTGTGTGTCCTATTTGAAGTCTTGACGTGGAGCTGTCACCATTTAACATTCACCATAAACTATTTTGATTGCTATTGTTAGATTCCAAATGGAAGACACAAGCCATGCAAGTAGAATATTTAAATCTTTCTGCTGCTCTTCTGCAAATCTGGTAATGAAATCAATCCACCAATTAACTAACTGCTAATTCACTGTTGTACAGCCATTAGTGTGGTGTCACTCTGGCACCTATATATTTAGTTTTCTTATATTGTTACCTTGTTCTGCATTTTTCCAGGAGACACATTGTGACATTATTCCATATTCCAAAGTCTCCATACACATTACTGTTATCAGTAACACACATAGCCTATGATAATAATTTATAAAGCAGCTGGAAAAACTGACAGAAATTCCATGTATTGAGATTTTTACAACTGCTTCCATATCGGTAACACTTTTCTATATTCTCTTTCAGAAATCTTTGGTTTTAACACTACATCTAATGCTTAAAATACAAGCTCTTCTATAAAAATTAAGTTACGTATCTTTTTCTAAGAATATATGCAGAACCTTAAATCAGCGTACAGATAATACTAGGTAAAGCGGTACAAAAGTCCACTTATATAGGCTAGTTTGAAGAATCAGGGCCTTAGTGAAAGATGTCATTTTTCTAACTGATATCAGCAATTCTAGCCCCTTAAAACATATTTTTTCTATAAAATCTCTCAGCTTTCTGATCTCAGGCATTCCTAAATGACTAAACATGAATTAAAGACATGAGATTTAAAACACATTTTGACTGTCAATCTAAAACATCTTTTATTCATCTGCGAAGTCTTAATTAAGGACATATATCTTCAGCTTCCTTTTTTTTTCCTCTAGTGACTATGGTGTATTTTAAGACATTTTAATTGCGAACATTCTGATCATCAGCATGATATACTGTAAATTCAGAACTAAGAATATCTGAAAACAAAATTCAGTAAATAGAGGTCTGCAGTGTCACTTTTACATTGTTAACTGTAAGCTCAGGCTGTCCTCACAGGAGAGTGAGCTGGAGCAAATGTGAGATGTACGCACAGACCTACTCATCTGTCACCAAACATAGACATACAGAAGCCCGAACAAAGGTGTCATGCTAACAATTCAGGTGATTTTTACTCCTATAATTTCTCCATTTATGGATGGAAGCAGTTTGGTGAGAACAAGTGGACATTGAGGGCTGAAACATTATTTTATCTCTTTATTTTATCAGAAAATAAGCTGTACCTTACCTGCTGATTAGACAGGCAATCAAATGCCCAGTGCACCTGTGCCACAACTACTCCTATCCCTAAAGCACAGTTATTCTTAAACTGTCATTTCAGATGAAGGCCTACATAAACAAAATGTTCGCTTTCTCCGTGGTCTTCTCACTAGCCAGAATGCAACTTATATGGGTTTGGAGCAGCAATAGAGCCACAGAGATCTTTCAGCTGGGAAGAGATAAGGGAACGCTCAGTACAAAAAACTTTCCCTTCTTTCCTTGCCATGTCTTTTCTTTCTGCATCCAAGAGGAGAAGGTCATCTCCTTCCTGTTGCCTGCACACAAAACACACATATATTATGTTCAAGACTTCTGAACAGGGAGTACAACTCTCTGCCTATCTCACCAGCTGACTCCCATGCTGGGAGGAACTGCTCTTTCTGACACCTCTGGAAACTAAAGATGTTTTTACTTTCTTTTTCTTCATGTAATAAGATTGGCAAAGGGCCATCTGGCATCCAGAAGTCTCATCTGGGACTCACGTTCCAATTCTTGCACAGTGGGAGAGTTCCAGTAACAGTGGTAGGTTAGAAAGAGTCAGGAATCCTTGTAAGTCAATAAATTGCCTGCTCACAGCCTGAAGTAGGAAAGAATACATCCTGCGCAGCTAGTGATTCTTTCTGTCTCTGTTAGAGTAACTCCTGATTTTAGGGCTTCTAGAAACGGCAGACATGCAGATGTAGATGGGGTTCTGGCCTTCAAACTTACACCAAACTCCTTAATAAATCAAGAACCATTAGAACATCTCTGATGCAATACTGCCAGGTAATTTGGAGTATACATGCAATTCAAATATAAAAGTACAAATGAAGTTACAGCCTCCCTACATAACTCTTATTACCTACACCACAGTATGCACTGATACAAGAAAAAAAGTCAGTGATAAAAAAAAATCACTTCCTATTTCTATAGTTCACTAAAGCATCCTAGAAATGAAAATATATTGTTTCCATATTTATTTTGAGGCCTTTTCACATAAATTGAGTGACTTTAAATTAAATTTAAATTAATAATCTTCACAATTGACTCCAGCTTCCCTTAGAGACATTTCATGACTTACCTTCAGTGTCAAAGAACTGTTATCTGCTCCATTACAAAATCCCAAGGGAGACATGATTCTGTAGTTTTTCACAAGGAAAATTAGACAAGGTCACATATATGGAGGGAACAAGGACTGGAAGGAGTGAAATATATGGTTATTAGAGAATAAGTAACTAATACAAGAAACTACTGACTCTAACCTATGCAGTGATTTCTGTGGTGTTGGCATATGTCACTTATCTTGCTATAAAAGATGAAATATAAATCTTCTTAATAATAAAGACAGTATGAAATGCACTGAGAGTGAGGCACTGTGTAGCAATTTGCACTACTTGCAAGTTTTGAATATCTTTCTCCAGGTTAGGCTTTCATAATGCACAGCAAATACACATTCACTCAGAAGTGAATGTGTGACTTGAACCAAGTTTGATTTTAGTGAATTCATTTCTGAGACGAATGACCCAATTGAGTATAATGGCTCTGTGAAGCTGCCTAGAGTAAAACATATGAGTAAGTAAGTGATTGCATGATTGAGGCCCGAGACATCAAGAAACATACTGCTGCTACCCAGTAATAGCATCATTAATGCAGCCATTTATTGGTTTATTTTTACTTAGAACACAAGAAAATGCATTGCTCTTCTGAGACCATGAGAAATCAATACATTTTCAGCTTTTAATAACATGATCTAAACCAGTTGCTACAGGCTGCAGTGAAATTTGTTGTGGGTATACAACGCCATTCATTCTCGCCACAATATTATCTGCATTTCAACAGACACAAGCCAAGACTTCAGTGAAGCAGTAATTAAACCCATGCTGCACTGCCAAAGATGAAAATTATGTACATTAAGAAGCCTAAAAAATTCTTTTAACATCTTTGTTTTCATAATAAAGAAAGCATAGAGACACCAAACTGTACACATTGTACAATCACCAACTCACAACAGCAACAAACTTCATATTAACAGTGTGTCATTGGCTACACTCAGGCTGTAAAAATGACATCACATATAGATAAATGCATGCTGATTCAAATGCCACACATTTATAGAACCTAGAATCATAGAATAGTTAGGATTGGAAAGGACCGTAAGATCATCCAGTTCCAACCCCCCTGTCATGGGCAAGGACACCTCACACTAAGCCATGTCACCCAAGGCTCTGTCCAACCTGGCCTTGAACACGGCCAGGGATGGAGCATTTACCACTTCCTTGGGCAGCTCGTTCCAGAGCCTCACCATCCTGACAGTAAAGAACTCCATCCTTATATACAATCTAAACTTCCTCTGTTTAAGTTTTAACCCATTACCCCTTGTCCTATCACTACAGTCCCTAATGAAGAGTCCCTCCCCAGCATCCTTAT
>WYDI02036784.1:0-30000 GCA_009867235.2 Psittacus erithacus | reverse complement strand
AATATCAGGGCCACCAATTACTAGGGTACTTCCAAGGACTCCAGGGAGTCCTGCTCTTGAACCCTTTGAGACGCAAATCTAATAAGTGAATAAGCCTAACCTGATCTTGAGAACTAGGCCCAATTACGCTGAAGGGCAACTTCACTGCATTATTGCCGACTTTCCATTACAAGGGCATCCAGTGAGTACTTCTGGAAAAGAACCTGAGAGGAACCAAGGCTGTCTGCCCAGAAAAACAAATAAAGACAGATATGCCACTGTGCTAAAGTAAAAAAAAGAAAGAAAATATAATAAGTAGGTGGTTTGCACGGCTGTCTGTATTTCATAATGTGATAAACTGCCCTCAGGATTTTTTATATGATTGAATTTAAAAAGCTGGGGGGAGGAGAAATAGAAAAGAAAAAAAAAATTGCTCAATTTCAGCTGAGTAAAATACAGGGATGGAAGAGAGGAGAATTTAAGGTGGAAGACTAAAAAAGCCTCATACACAATCAAATGAAGCAATCAACTCTATCTATATAACATACCAAATCGGACCCTAATACTGTGATCATAAAGCAAGATGGGAAACATTTTGCAGTTGCTGAAGCAAGAGGAGAAAGTCAAAAAACCCACAATTCTGTGGCAATAGATGGGGAGTAGAGAGATAGGAAATTTATATCAGATTTAAGAATGATAGCGAATAAGTTTCTTAGCTAATTTGAATCAACATCTGACAAAATATTTAACCGCTCTGCATGAGAGTACGAACTTAAACTACTAATTTGAATAGACTGAACAGCAATGAAAAAGGATGTTTAATTAAAACTCAGGCCTTTGTAATCCCCACACTTAGCTGTAACTAAGTATTTAATTTCTCCAGAATATCACTGATGACTCTATCGTCATAACTTTATGCAATTCCTGAAGCAAAGCATACAGAAATTAAAAGTAAAAAGGGCTTTTGCTGTGGGGTTTTTTCTCCTGCTTAAAACAATTTAATTCCACACTACATTTTCAAGCTGATTTTGTCCCATGCAATTTTGTGCAGACAACACAAGCCTACATACATCTAATTGCTGTAAAAACAGGTTACCTAGGAATATAAACAAGTTTGACTGCAATGCTTGCTTTCAAACGCCTGTAAACATTTGCTACACTGGTGGTCTGTAAGGACTCTGGTCAATTCCAGTATCTCCTACTTTAGTGATTTTATTTATTTATTTTTAATAGGACCTGAAACAATCTGGTTACTCATTTGAGAACAGATCAAACACTCCTGAGTCAGCAACGAGTCTGTCCACCAACACTCACAACCTGAATCAGGTCCAGAGAGACATCACGTACATACAATCTGATCAGCTGCAATCACAGCCTCCTTCTCTTAACTATTTGTTAAACTCTTGTTGTGTCTTCACAGTACCTGTAAGGTGGGCATTTGAAATCAACAGGTCTACACATAAGTCTGTAAAATAACACATATGTACAAGGTCCTCTAAGTTTGGAACTGCAGACGCAAAATGCTTTGAGAGGCAGGAAATCCCACTGTCTTCACATTTGTATGCCATCTAGGACAAATGACCCTAATCAGTACTCTGGTATTTCAGATGTTAATGGAATACAAAATATAATAAATAATAAATAACACGAAAAAAACCCCACATTTGACTTGTATGTCTGCTCTCAACAAGATAATGAAATCCTATTTCCACAACCCAGAGCAGTTCCAAATCCCTACCTTTGAACGGAAATGCATACAAACCAATTTTCAAATGGTCCTTCTTCTCCCATCCAACCATTTCTTTATTTCTGCCTTTTACACTCTCTAGCAATGCTGGCAGATTGCTCAACAGTTTGCTAAAGTGAGTTGTCAGCATTAAACTCCGCCATATAAAAAGTTCCCTCACTGGGAAAGAGGTCAGATATTTAATTCATTCTCCTCTAGACAGGTTAAAAACACACATTATCAAAAAAGAAACTCTGATTTACACTACCATGTTCCATCTGATTAATCTCCTGCTAATCTTGGTCTAAGTGGTAGACTTCAAGACAGAAAACTGATAGCAGCCTTCCAGTACCTAAAGCAGTCCTACAAGAAAGCTGGAGAGTGACTGCTTTACAAGGGCCTGTAGGGATAGGACAAGGGGTAATGGCTTTAAACTGAAAGAAGCTAGATTTAGACTAGGTATTAGGAAGAAATTCTTTACTGTGACTGTGGTGAGACACTGGAACAGGCTGCCCAGAAAAGTTGTGGATGTCCCACCCCTGGCAGTGCTCAAGGCCAGGCTGGACGGGGCTTTGAGCAACCTGGTGTAGTGGAAGGTGTCTCTGCTTATAGCAGGGGGGCTGGAAGTAGATGAGCTTTACAGTCCCTTCCAACCCAAACCGTGCTATGATGATATGCTAATGTCCTTGCAGAAAGCTCACTTACTCTTTTGTGTTTGAGAAGACAAGACACTGGTTTTGGACAAAGGTCCAAGTAGCAGCCTGAGCAAAACAAAAAAAGCACAGCTGTGCATCAATTGCTTTTGTAGCTCCAGCTTAAAAATAGCCCAGGTTCACCAAAGAGAACAGTCTTTCCTATATACAAATACAAATCCTTCAACACCTAATATGCCTTCATCACGTCACTATCATTCCAAAAAGTAAACCCCAAAAGTTTGAGGTCAGACAGGTTTGAGGGCACAACCTACATACCCATCCCTACACATATACACCCTCCCCATGCAGTATAGGACCACTTGGAGGCATGGAAATCACATGTGGAAAGTCAGCCAAGTAACATACAGCTGGCAGCCAAGACCATAACCCTACGCGAAGCCTGTACACCATACAAAAGGCTGAGGCTTCAGGGCCAGGTTAAGTACAAAAAAATATCCAGTGCACTCAAACATGCAATTAAAGCACATCACACAGAAAACACACAACTTTTAAGACTGATGAGAGAATTATACAGAGCATTCTTACACAAAAACTATTTACCTACCTGTTTATGCATCTCTATATTCAGTCCATATGACATCTCGTAATACTGAGAAAGAAGAAAATGACTCTATTAGACCTTGCAATTGCTAAAACTATATGAAAAGTCACCTTGAATCAAACATGATCTGTACAAGGACATAGAGACTTATGAACATTTATTGGCCTTGAAGAGCTCCTGGAATTCAAAAAAGCATTTCACAGTAACATTTTTGGTTTTTTTTTTAAATTCTTGCTTTATCTACATTGTTTCGTGGCAAAAAAACAGCTGTAAAACAAGAAAAAAAACCCCACCCAGACAACAAAAAATCACAAAAAGTAATCGTAACCAGAGTTAAGGATCAGAAGCAGAAAAAAGGCCACACAGAAAACGCTCAAGATTTTACTCCCTAGCACACGTAAAAGATGCCAAAAAAACACCTGAAATGCTTGAAGCCAGACGCACATTCAAATCAGCGATGTCTAACAGACCAATTATTCAGTATTTTAAATTAAACACACAAAATTCTACAATTACATAGCAAAGTTGAAAAAAAATAAAAGCATGTAAAATCACAGCCAAAGCAGATACACCAATCTAACTATGCTCTGTTGTGCTCGAGTATCACAGGGAACTCTGTTCAGTATGTAATGTTAGCACGAAGCAATCCCCAAGACTTAGGTGTATCAGGGATCAAAAACACAACTGTGAGCCTAAACATTTACCTGTGCTCTTGGTTAAGAATTTTTCAAGGTTATTTACTCTTTTTGTGAATACGAAGAGTGTCATTCAACATATACACATGGAAAATGGCTAATCCCTCATAGATGTACTGGAGAACAGACAGCAAGAGCTCCTCTGGAGTTATCATGATGCATCGTCCAATCACGTATTTAGAGATACCTTCCTATGCACATCATTTAACCAGGCAGATCACAACCGCTGAGGAAATCCCTCTCACAGATGAGATCCCTGCCGTTCTGAATTCAGCGAAACAATGAACCAGCTGCCCATGTACAACAGTTCTTCTAAGAAGCAGGCTTCGTACAAGTGCAATTTTGGCTTACTCCCTTCACAGGAAAAAATATTATCCTAAACCGATTTACAGAGACATGATCATTGGGAGAAGTCAGCAAAAGTGAAAACATCGTCCCCAGGTACACTATGGAAGTTGTTCACAGCTTTAAAGGGCTGACAAGCTATCTGCCAGCATTCGGAAGAAACATCCCCAGTTAATGAGACAGGCTGAAGCAGGTTTTCCACAGAAACTAGCTGTAAGAAACAAGTTAAAAAGCCCTGAAACTAAGAATTTATAATGGAAGCACTGATGCAACCTTAACAACAGCAGCGCTACTATAATCTTTCTGTTCGCCTCCAGCAATCCGAACGTATTTTGGTCTCAGTATACGAAGCTAATAGATATTTTGAATTTGTTATGCAGCTTGCTTACCATGACATAATGTCGCTGCATCTCTGTCTTCTCACTGGCCAGTTTTTCACATTCTAGCTTTAAACTGTTCAAGACACAAAAAGAAAAAGCATGGGTACTTCATAAGACAAACCCAGCATTCTTCTCAACACAGGTTACTCCCCTTTTCAAGCATTTCTCCAACACACAAATAGAAATATGCATTCCAGCTCTTGCTCAGGAGTTCAGGGTGGGGTCTGTACCTTTCCTCTTTCAAGAGACACTGTGCAATACCCTCATCCTTATCTAAGCAAACTGCATACAGTAGAGTATTTTTCTCCAACTAAAAAAAATCAACACTAGTTCACAGAAGAAGCACACAGGAGTTCACACCTACAACACTTGAGCTTGAGAAGCCACTTACAAATCCATAATTGGGGGTTGCGGAGTTTTTACTGGCAAGAGTTTTAGAGACACCTCTTGCTTTCACTCAACCCCCAGAGGAATCAAACACGTATCACCACTTCAAGGAGCAAAAAGTTGATGGGTTTGGTTTTTGGTTTTTTTGGTTTTTTTTCTTTTCTGACGACAGAACTGCAAGGAAAACACGGCAGGCAATTTATGGAATACCGTGGTAAACACGAACACCTCCGCTGTCGGGGTTTTTTTGTTTGCTTGTTTTCAGACGCCGGCTAACCAAACCAATCCTGCCAGAAGTCACTTGTCACTTTGAGGACACAGCACTCTTCCACCTAAGGATAATGAAATAACTCGTCGCCTCACTTCCAGGTTATCAGCACTTGACATGTCAATGAAAGGCGCGAGGGGGCCGAGCCAAGAAAAGATGCGTGTCCTGAGCGGCATTTTGAAGGAAACCGGAGAGCACGAGCCCAGACATACACACATTTTTCCATCAATCCCCAACATCACCCCCTCCCTGCCATAAAAATCTCAAAACCCTAAACAGAAGAGGAAAAAAAAAACAAAACCAAAACATCACAAACTGGAGCGTGAGGATAGCAAGAAAACCTGCTCTCCCCACGCCGCTCGGGGCCTTTGCAAGTCCCCCGTCCCGGGACCCACGACCAGAGGCGGGGCGCTGGGAGCGGCGACCCGCTCGGATGGGTCCGCTCCGCGCCAGGGATCCGCCCGGGGGTCCCGGCGCCGCTGCGAGCGGAGATCCCGCGCGGGGCTCGGGGAAAGTAAGCTGCGTTACCTGTGGTACTGAGCCTGCAAGAACTGAAACTCCTCCTTAATCCGATCGCAGGACTCGGAAATGGTGAATTTAAAGGGCTGCGCTGGCTGGTGAGGAGCCTGCAAGTAAGGAAGAGCGGGTCTTTTAATCGCCTCCTCTAGCCCGCCCTTGGCTCCCCCCGCCCGGTCGCCGCCTGCCGCTGCGCCCGGCTCCTCGGAGGCGCCGTTTCCCTCGGGTCCCCGCCCGCCCTCCAGCCTCGGGCCGGCGACGCGAAGCCCGAACCGCCCCAGGCCAGTGCCCCGACGGGGCTGCCGGGGGAGCACGCCCTGCGCGGGAGGAGGCATCGCCCGCTCGGAACCACCGCACCGGCCGCAGCTGCGGGACGCGGGGCCGGCGTCGCGTCCGCCGCCGGGACCGCCGGGTGGGGGCAACACAGAGGAGTCAACCCCGGTCCGAGACGGCGGCGGCGCGGTGGACAACAATAAGAAAATGGCTACAACTCCCCGGTGACCGCGCTGGAGCGCTGCCCGCGGGGCCGCCGCCACCACTCACCGGGTGCCGGGTCTGCGGGTACATCTTGCTCAGGTCACGGATCATCCACGCCGCTTCGGGGGGCGCTGGCGGCCGAAGCGGCAGGGATCAGCGCTGCAGACACGGCGGTGGCGGGCAGGGACGCCCCGGCCCTGCCGCCCCGGAGCTGGCGGGGCACCGCCGACAGCAGCGGGGCGCGGCGGCGACGGCGGCGGCGTCCGCTGCGAGCAGGGGCCGCTGCCACATCCCCCGGGGGCGGTCAGCGGGTGGCGCCGCTCCGCGGGCTCCGGCGGGCGGCGAGCCCCGTGCGGTGGTGGGCGAGGAGGAGCGGGAAGAGGAGGAGGGAGGCGAAAGCCTCTCCGCCGGCGCCGGTCGCGCTCCGGCGGAGATTCCCGCTGGCAGTTTTCTCCCCTTCTGCAAACTTTTATTGCTGCCGGCGGCTCTCCCGGCGCCGGGCGGAGCTGCCGCCCCGGCGGGAAGGGCGGCTCGGGCGGCCGGCTCAGGCGGCTGCCCGGAGGCGCGGCGCGGGGAGCTTTTGTGTGGCGGATTGGTCCTCGCTGCTACCGGCCGGACGGCATCTCCCCTAGCGCTGTCGGGCCGCTCTTTTCCCGTTCTTTGTGTTGTCGGTTTTTTGTTTGTTGTTTTAATTAAAAAAATAAAAAGAGAGCGGGAAAGATGAAGCAGAAGATACGCTCCGGGCTGCTTTATTAATGTCTTTTTTTTCTCTTTCCCCTCCTCGCCTTTCGAAACTCCGGTAAGTGACGGCAGCAGCAGCGCCACGTAGGACGGAGCCCTGTGCCCGCTCCGCTTCGGTTCGGTGCGCTGCAGCGCTGTCCTGTCCTGCCCTGCCCGGCGCAGCCCTGCCCAGTCCGTTCCGTCCGGGTCCTGCCCGCCGCCGCTCCTCGCAGCTCGCACAACCGGCTGTGGCGCGGTGACTCCTTTGACCAAATTTAGCCGCGACTCGTCATTAACATTCTGATACATATTCAGGCAGCCGGAATGGCCGCCGCCGCCGCGGGGCACCCTGGGAACCGCAGTCCTCCCGGCAGCACCGCTCTCCGCACCACCCTCCAGCTGCCGAGTACAGAACTTCAACTCCCGGCGACCACCGCGGCGCCTCCCGCAACCCGCCCCTCTCCCGCACCCTTCTGCCGCTCCGCCCACGGAGGGGGTCGCCGGCTACCAATAGGCGGCGGCCGCACATTAATCGCCGCTCTGTATTAATGCCCATCATTTCGCAGCTGACAAATGGGCATGCGGGCCCGAGGGTGGAGGGAGAGAGGGGAGGGCGGTCCCGGGCTCGGTCCCCACGTGGGGGCCTGACGCCACGCGGGCCCGCAGCCAACCAAGCTGCTTCTCCGGTCTCGTTCGCCCGCCGCCCGAGGAGGGGCCTCGAGATCGCTGGCGTTCCGCGGCGCCGGCGTTCGAACAGGGGAAACATTTGTTCAGCCGTCAATCAAAGTAACGTGGGACGGTGTCGGCTGTCGCTGCCGCCACGGCTGCTGCTCCCACCGCCTTCTCCGGGCGGGGCGTTGGCGCGGGGGGCGGTGAGGGGCGCCCTCCCCCGCCTTGCCACCCGCCCGCGACCGCCGCCGGCTGCGCGCGCTAATTGGGGGGAAATGTCTGCTTAAAGAGACAGGTGTGCTGCCGCCCCGCCTCGCCTCGCCTCTCCTCGCCTGTCCTGGCCGGGCCGGGCGAACGGAGCCGAGGCAGGCCGCCCGTCGCAGCCGCCCGTGCCCCCGGAAGGCGCCGTAGCGAGGGCAGCCCCCGACCCTTTGAAGTCTCTTACGCCGCTCTTTCTCTGCCGTGCCTTGGGCCCCGCGGCGTGGCCCGGGCAGGGGAGTGGTGCAGCGTTATAGCCGCTTAATGTGGCGCGACGTGAGGGGTTTTTCCATGCTGGCTTTGCTTAGGGGACGCAGCGGTTGCTGCGGGAAGCGGTTGCAGGGAGAGGGTGTGAGCTGCTAGCCAGAGTAAGGCATAAAGGCTTGACCTCTACGCGATGTACTGTACAGGTACGCTGGCATTTGACCAGGCGTTTTCTGCGGGCACCGGGCTGGCGGAGGGCGGCTGGGCGCAAAGGGCCCTGTTTCTGAAGGGCCGGTAAGCGTTCCTTGGAATTACTCTTGGAAAGGAAAGGGCAGGCGACTACAGCAGCCGCCTCAGTGATCTGCAGGCTGAGAAGCAGTCTCCGGAGGGTCTTCCCAGGTGCCTGCTGCCCCGCTGCCCCACCGGCTACCTGCGACGGCGAAGGCTGCCTTTACATAAATAACGAGATGCATCTGCACCTAGTGGTTCTGTGTCCTAAAAAGACCCCACAACAACAATTCAGGCAAACCCCACGGCAGACAGTGCCGTGCAGTGACGCACAAGTGAGGGATAGGCTCAGTCTGTGTATTTCTCTGTGCCCGTCATGCTTAGATTTGCCTTCAGGCAGTTTGTATTCCTGATGAGCTGCAGTGTAAACCTGCATGCAAAATAGATGGCGGTTTAGTCACGTCATTTTTGATGCTTGTATTCCGAATCTACAGTCCCGGAACTTGCACTCAGCGACTAATGTCCTAACGATGGTGGCTCAATTATATATAGTTAAGATTTTTGGTCATTAATGCTTTCTGCTGCCCGCAGATCTCTGGCAAAGGCCTGCAGCTGCTGAGCACCTTGAGCCCTTGATGGGACATGCCTCTGAGGTTTTGCCACAGAGGCTTTTGCTTTGCTTACATGACCTCTGAGGGTTGGTACTGTAGTCAAGAGCTCAGGACTGAAGAGCAGCGGTGGTACTGATGAAGGCGGTAATGATATACATGTTCTGCACTACCTGGACACCGAGCTGCAGCAGGTGCGGGATGAAAATCCCTCCTCTTGTTGAAACAGAGCTTGTAACCAAAATCTGCTTTCTCTATGGTAAGTGCAGTAACCACTAGCATCTGGAGCGGGTTGTGGCAACTGATGCTGAATCCTTTTGAAACAGTTTTTTGCCTAAAATGATGTGTGGAAGGTTCACCAAAAGATGTCCTTCTCACCTTCTGTTTTTTTTACCACCGAAATGTCTGCATGTTGGGTATGCAGTACTCAGCCTTCATCCCACTTGCATATTTTTTTTCTGCTGGAATTTTCTTTTTGCCAGGTTCTTAATCCGTGTTCCAGTGGGATTTAGACCTCTAAATATAGTTTCAAGATCTGGAGATAAACCACCTGCCTAATTACAAAAACACCACTCAGTGTATTTTACCATGGAATCCCCAACCTGGAGAAGAATGAGTCTGGTTATAAACTAGACACTATATCTGAAGAAATTGAATTCTAAAAATAACAGCAGGATTCATTGTTCCTTGTTGCCTTGCATAATTTTGGCATGAGGTACAGAGCTCCAAAGAGAAAAGTATTCAACACTTGGAAGGCAAAAAACAATCGGGTTTTTGGTCAAAGCAGTCTGCCTTCTTCTTTTGAAGGACAATTTATTGCTGAAGCACTGTTCACTCTTGCTTGCCCATTAGTCTTCAGTGAATTTGTGTGCACAGTTTTGCAGCATTCTGGCAAGATCCATAAAACTCAGAAGTTTAAGAGAAAGTGTGGTATAACTTGCCACTTTTAAATTATGTGAATTAAGATCAGAATGTCAGTGTCATTCTATTTTCCTGTCTTCTGCCACTTCTGACAGCCTTGATGGGTCTTTAAATATAGGCTGTTTTGTATTTAAAGTTCCTTGTTTTTTCCCTTTTATGAAGAATCTTTTATGGTAGGTTATATAACCTGTACTATTATCTACCAAGTAGAGAAGGTAGCTTTTAAATGTTTTACACATTTTGCTAAAGATTTCTCATAGGTGAATTGACTGCAAGAAATATTTAGGCAGTTTTATATGCACAGTAAGTGTGCTGAGTTTTGACTGGTGTAAAAAAACCCATATGAAATATCACAGATGAGCTAGGGGTTGCAAAACATCATATCCATTCTTTTTCTCATGTTACCAAGAAAAGCAACTGGTTATTTTAGGCCCACTAATTCATAACTAATCTGCATTTGTTTATATTCAAAGTCTAAGGTCTGAAATGGACAGAACAATGTATGCTTATGTATGTGTTTTACAGGAGAGGTGAAGAAGAAACTCTTTTCCAGCTGAGATTTTCTAACCCACTTCTAGACTCTGGTGATTTTTTTTAAATTTTTTTTTTTTTTTTCTTCAGTCAAGTCATAACCTTAATACAGAGATTTATCAGTGCCAGAGGACCTTTAATAAAGGGTCAGATCCTGAGGCCATTTTGTATGTAACCCCACAGATTTCCTGTCTGGAATGACTGTAGCTGAAGACCAAGAGAGTTGTGCTCAGCACTGCAACTTATTACGGTTTATTTTGGGACCAAGTTACTAGGTCACCATGCTTTGTCAGCTGTGTGCTCTGCACATACACTCACTTGCAAAAATGAAGTGTTAAGCTAATAAATCAATCATTTCAAAACTCTTCAATCTTACACCAGTACACATATTTAAGCGTAGTGTGACAAATGCACTTCTTATCCTTCAGAATAATAAACTCAGTGAGGTTTTCAGTTGAATTGGCATCAAATTCTCTCTGCTTAAAACTTTTAATTATGGTATTAAGCCAGGTTTTACTGGTAGAAGAATGTAACAGCATGACACGGTTTATGTTCTCATGTTTTACAAGTGCTATCAAGTGACCCTGTCTCAGTATGTTTTTAAAACACTCCCTATGTACAACTTTCTAAATTAGTCATTAGTGACCTTAGGGATATGTTGTAGCTAGTAAGCACATTAAGAGAATTTATGATGCTAAGTATAATATGATGATCTGTAAGTCAATTTATAGGTAGCTCTATGACAAAGCAAGAGTTCTGCATGTTCCAGACTATTTTTCAATGAAGTCTTTACATTCTTCTTTAACATTGCCAAAGTCCCATTTCATAATAATAATCTTCATAATCTTCAATTTTACATTGAAATTCACTTGCACGCTCTCATAGTGCAGACTCAGCATGCACAGGGAATCAGGAGTTTAGATGCTGCATATTGTGAAAGAGTTTTATTTTCTTTACACCCTTTCTTAAGAACAACATTCATGAGTAAGACGTACACACCTTTTTTAGTAGCTGTGGAATTACTACATGAAAAGATTATGATTAGCAGAGAGTGCTTTAAAAAGATAGCTGCTGTGGATACATTCTTCTAAAACAATGGAAAACTCTAATTTGACAGCAGTGTATTTCCACCTGATGAACAGCTAGGGTTGTTTTTTAAATACACGTTTCCTTTCTAAGGATTGGAAAGAGTAATTCCTTTCCAGAATGGAAATATCCAAGATGATGTGCTTCAAGTAAATTTATTAGTTGCATTGTAAACTTCCTGCCGTCTTATGGGAGTCCAGGAAGTGTTGAATTGTTAGTGTATTCAGCGTTGAAACTTTTAAACAGTAAATGGATTTTGAGAACCCCAAAATGCATTCTGTTTCTGTGTCTGTGTTTAATGGATAGATGTACAGTGACCTTATGTATGTACATAGACATGTCCATAAAGTCATCAATGCTTTCTTCAGAAAATGGCCAACATTAGGCTTTTGTGGATCATATGTGTATTTTGAGGTGATGTGAAAGTACTGCCAAGTCATCAGATTTGTCAAAGCAGCATGTGAGGTTACCTTTCTGTTATCCTTGTTCACCTGGGTCTGGAGAGTTGAGACTTCATGCTCTGCTAGCATGAGTTACATTGTCATGGGGCAGCCTTGCTTTTCTTGTCCTTGACAGGTTTTTCTGTTCCTACCCCTGATACAAAAGAGGAGCCCAACTGGGAGTCCAGAGTACCTTCCATTGGATGCAGAGCTACTGTGAGTCTCCTGGAGTGGGACGAAATGGATTTTGGAAATGGTAAGACTCTGTCCTGTGTTATAGGGGTCACAGCCTGGTCTCCATGAAAGCTGAATGCAAAGAATGCAGTTCTCTTCACTGAATGCTGGCATATGGACTTTCACAACCCACAGTTAAAGAAAGTAAAGAGGAAATGACTTATTTGAAAGACTGTTTCTGTCTTTGTGACTACATACGCATACAGTGACCCTCACTCCAGGTACTTCAGGTATCAGCCAGTCCTTTAGCCTACACCTGTCTCAAAGGTAAACAGTGATGTTTTGTTCCTGATAACTAATCCTTTTGATGAGGCAATCTCACCAACCTTTGTAAAGTTTACTTAAGGGAACACTGGCTGGGGATTTACTCCCTAATTGCTTGTAGCTCAAGTGACTCCATCAGGTTTAATGACACTGCTTTGAATGAACACTGATATAAAAGAAGAGATACAACACACAGGGTCAAACTGACTGAGAAATAAACTTAGGAGGCAATCGAATTGCTTGTTTTCTGAACAACCTGAAAGATATATTGGGTTGAACTTGATGTGAGCTGGTGGAAAACAAAACAAGGAGTGGTTGTACTAAATAAACATTTTTTACTTTTTTTTTTTTTAAGTATTGAAACAGTGCCTGCCATAACAGAGTCGCTATGAGAAAAAGGAGGAATAGAATAAAGCTGAAGATAGCGAATGAACAGTGCCCCCTTTAACAGCAGTCAGCCACTTCCTGCAATCAAAGCCGTGCTAGCATGTGGCCAGTTCAAATAAAAATTACTGGACCAGAGCCAAGCACGAAGAAGTAATTGATAATGTGTTTTTTCAGAACCCACCCATCTATCAAATGTGTCACTCCTCCATAATACTTTATTGCCCCTTCTGAAGAAAGATCTTTAAAATTCATTGTGTGCGCTTAAAAACAAAGTGTCCTTGTCCTGGTTTATAATGATTCTCTTCTAGTTTGGGCTTGTTTTGTGATTTAATTACATTCTCTGCTATCGTGCATTTTTGTACAGATAGTTGTTGGAAATTTCTGCTGTGCTTAAACAAAGAATCTTTTGTGCTGTATCAGCTTGCATTTTCCTTGGATTGTATTGTGCTAGTGTCTTTTCACTGACTTCAGCACTTGAGTATTGTAGTCATAGCTTCACTAAGTAGACTGTAACAGATTCATTGGCCCTTTCTCTGTGCTGCATGTTATTAACTAATCTGTGGGAAATGCTTTTTACATTGTTAAGGCTTTTGCAGTATTACAAACAATAAATTAACCTTAACTGGAGGAAGCTTTAAGACTCCTAATACAGTAGCCTACCAAAAAACAGAGTTTATAAAAGCTTTATACCTACCAAATGTCATGGATATTTTTGTTAAAAGGTGCTATATCAACACCACCTAAAATGTGCTTTTATACACCAACCTTTTACTATTGTCTTTAGCAAACAGATATTATAAACAGTGCTCTGTACTTTGTTAATATGAGATAGCAAGGGAGTGATAAATACTAGATTCATTTAATTGAATTGATACTTTTTTTTCCATACAGTTAAAGAAAATGAACACAATTGCAGGAAGTTTATTACTTTGAACAGTGTTCACAGATCTATTGTACCAGTTTTATAGGGGCTGCTAATGATAACCCTCAAATTACAGACCACAATCTAGTTAAGAGGTCAAGTACTGTGGTGCTAATTAATTCATAAAGAAGTGCTTTGGATTCTAATGTTTAGACTGCTTTTTCATATTATAAAGTGCCAGAGCTCACAACTTGCGTACTGAAAAGAATGTAGGTACTCATGACAACACAGCAGTAACAGCATCTTGAGCAGGTAGAGATGAGGATAGACATGCAGTTTTGGTAACAGAGAAGAAGGGGCATACTTGGATAAAGAAAGACCCTCCCCTTTGAATGAGATGTGGATGGGATCTGTGGGTCTGGGAGGGAGGAGTTTGTACTCACACACTGTCTGTAACCCATTCTTTCACTTTAGGGAATTTTTTAGCTATAAATTTGCACTGAGCATGTTTCCTAATCAAGAAGAAGTGTTCCCCTCCCTGGAAACTAAAGACTCAAAAAGAATAAAAAAAAATTTTACAGCTCTGCCACCTAGGATTGATTAACTTAAATGCAATAACCTCAGCCAAACGTCAGATTTGTCAGAGTCTCTAGATCTTTAAATCGCATCTCAAATCAAAGTAGAGAACAAGTGAATGGGTATTAGAATTGTGTTACCAGCTCCACCATTCACTGCCTGGCTTTGGACAATTTATTTTCACTTTTGCTAGAGAAGTGTGGTAGAGAAATGTGCTGTCATTAACGTTGTATAGGGTTGTGGAATCTGTAATTTATTTATTTTATTTCAGGAAGAGGATTCAAGTTTAGTATACGTAAATCCAGGAAACCCTGCAAAAACATGCAATTCATGTGCCCTGTGGCTTTTAGAGAGTTGCGGGGGTTTCCCTGACATCAACACTTGTTTTAATCTCACACAAGCTGCAAATCTAGCAGTGTCTGAGAAGCAGCTCCGAGAAACACTGATCTAATAGTTGCAACTAAGTCAATAAAATGCTTTAAGCATTTGCTTACTTCAAGTCCATGATTTGTGCTACTAATTCAGTGGAATTAGTCACTAGATTAAAATTAAGCTCATGCCTAAATGCCTTGCTGGATTTTTAGCAGATTATTAGGTTTATGAGTTAGGTGTCTTTCTTAACCTTGCTGAGGTCAGATCTCCTGATTTTAAATGGTCCATCTAAAAGTAGTGGTAGACTTAGATTTTATGAAGGTCAGTTTGGGGCAAGAGATCTCTCAGTTTTCACAGGTACTTTTAATTATCTAAACATTGATGACTTTCTGTTTAGTAATCTAAACTTTCCAAATGCTACTGTATCTGACTCATACTCTTGTAGCTCATATTTAATTTTATTTCTCTCAAAGCAAGGCTAAAATCTATAGCACTCTATTATGTAGAAATATATGCTGCATCTTTGACTTAGGGAGCAGTCTCAAATTAATTGGAAGGAGCCTATTGTATTACTAGGCATTACTGAATAGTGTCTATGGCCTATAGTATCAGGCTAGTAATTGCTGTTTTAAAGCTGAAATATAAGGCTTTTACAATAAAGTAGGTATTTGGGGGTTTATCTCCATAAAAACAAATCTCTGCATAGCTGTAACATTCCAAGGTGTAATGTAAAACAATAGAAGGTAATAAGTAGCAAAAAGTGTTTGGGCTTTTTTAGGTAAAAAACAATCCTCTGGTGTTTTACCCAGCACCATTCCAAGCAGTGGTCTGAAATTTACTATCACAGGTCAATCATTCAAAAGGTGAGTGATTCATTTGCACTGTGGGTTGCTTTGATTCCTATTGAATAGGTTAAATTGTAGACCCCTAAATGCCTATGACACAGGAGTATTTGTACAGGAAAGGTGCTGCTTCTTTTAGTTATCACATTAGAATATCAATCACTCAGTATGCTGTAGGCAATTTCTACTTCTTTCTGATTAACTTTTGGGAATATGCTGTTTACATTTGCCATGACAATTTAGTTTTTAAGAAATGTGCAGTATGGCCACAATGATTAAAAATTTGTTTCAGTCTTTTGGGATAAAGGGTTTTATTATTACACTAAACAATAGAATATCAGTTAGGTTTTTGTTTTGTTTGGTTTTTTTTTTTTTTCAGTAGTAATCTCATTTGAATGTTTTCATTTATCAAATCATTTCATGCTTACTTAAAAAACATATTCTGCTCCCTGGAGAAGTCCATAATGCACTCAGTAAAGATTGAGCATCGTACTCAAATGACAGAGTAAAATTCAGGAAAAGCTATTCTGGTTTTGCATTGGTAGATATGCATGTTGCTGAACATTAGTGTTACACATTTTATACATACATGTCTTGGTTTTGTATAAAAGAAGCTACCTTATTCAGATGACCACAAAAGAAAATGTATAACCGACTATCAGGGTTTGTCAAAGTATAGCTTTCAAAGATACTACTGCTGTATATTGTAATATTAAAATCTTGGCTATTTTACCTGAAGAGAAGAAGTACAACTTCAGAGAACCATTAATCTTTTTACCAGCAAAACTGCCTGAGAAGTTACCTATGAGTAAACTGGAGTTAGGGCATTTTCTTAATAGTAAATTTGATAAAATCCAAATAGTTTATGTATGACTTAAGCTTTGCCTGACTGGAAAATGACATTGCTCATTAATGAGTAGCAAATCTACATAACAGCTTAGGACAGGAACTGAAGAATGCTCTACCTATATGAAATTACAGAGGGAATTTAGAGAGTGAAAATGCAATTGTTAGAACTGGAAGATGGCCAAGATCCTTGGGTTAACTTCCGTGTTCTTATTAGAAAATACATATTAGATCCCATTTATTATTGTTCTTTGCTGTGCACTTGATGTGGCCTTTTTTTTTTTTTTTTTTGGTTGTTTTTTTGTTTTCTGATTTATTTATTTTTTTTTTCTCTTTTTGGTTAAAGAAAATGGTAATTTCAGTGGCTGGATGTGAAAGTTTAAACACAGGTAAGTATGCTTGGTCTTCTGCGTTTAAGCAGCCTGTATTGAAACAGTGGTGCCAGTTTAAAAACAGTATCACTAAGAAGTTACCAGAGCTCTAGTAGAGAGACTGAAGTAGGTAGTTAATGGTCAAGACTTACACAGTTTTATATTGCCCATAAAAACGTAGCATGAAGTCCTTATCCTGTCAGGTCCTCGATAAAATTCTCAGTGACCTTGGTGAAGGGAGGACTTCAGCATGACACTGTCAGTGCTTGCAGTTTTAGCACCAATCTTGCAGTGCTTGGCATTTTTATTATACTTTCAGCTCTGAGTCTTGTTTGTCATGAAACTCCCAACTTCATTTTTAGAAAGTCTATGCCAGGGTCAAATCTACTAAAGATCAACCAAAAGATTTGATGCCCTGTGAAGACTTGTTTGTGGATCCTGATTTTGGACAGCCACACCTTGTATCTTGCTCCCTCATTAGTCACCAAGTCCACACTTCAATGAGCTGAGCATTGGCACAGCTAAAGCAAGGAGGTGCCTCAGGTCCCCAGGTTGTTCTGACCATAGTATAGACACTCTCAGTTTGCTCATAGTTTTTTCCCAGATGTACCAAACAGTACCTCTGTAATAGCAGATCTAGACAAGATGACATGCACTCTCCACCTAAACTTGAAAGTTTCTGAAGTAACTGGAGTTGTAAATTACCAAGAATAGCAATATTCAGGACATTTGGGCCATTTCCCACTAGCTTATTTTAGGCTCTTTTGTCATATTGGCTGTTGTGAACATCTTTATGACCAAAATGCATCCCTGCTGTAGGCACAGAAACAGCCACTTTGCCAAGCCAGAACTAGACATATAAGGGAACGCAGTACAAATCCAGCTCTGGTAGTACTTTGGAAGAGTTCTGAACTGTGCTGAGTACAGCTAAAAGTAGGGAGACTCGTGCTCCCTTCCTCTAACCTTCTCCACTTACTGGAGACTAGGGAATGGATCCAGAGCTGTGGATCTGCTAAGTGTCTGCAGTTTTTTTACAGATTAAGCTTTGATTTTCTAGTTGCAGAGAAGAAGTTTGCATGCAGCCTCTTCAGGACAAAGTTCACAGGGCATCTGAAAAGAACCTAAATTATGCATTTAAACAAAGGCCAAAAAAAATCCTAATTATTTTAACTCAAGTAGATAACCTTTTGGCTTAAGTCATGTTTTTTCAGAGCTTAGCATGCAAAATGTGAAGGTTATCTCTATGAGGCTGTTCCTTCTTGCTGAACAGAAGGTAGAGGTGTTCCAGGGCAAATTGGCTGTAATGAGAGTATCACCACTAGTAAGCATCCCTAAAAAGTTTTCCAATCTGATGAGAGTTGACAGGATCAGGAAGAAGTTGGTACAGTATGTTTGCTGGCTATATGTTTATTGTATCAAAATATCTTTGGCATTTATGGAGGCTAGGAGCTTTTACATCGTTACTGCAAGTCCTTTAAAAAGTGAAAGCTCCTTTCATCTTGATGTACTATTGTGTAGCCCAGCCCTGTAGCAGAACAGCACAGGCCTATATAATAATGTGTACCACTAGCCACTAACAAAAGCTCAGAATATGTGTGTTACAGGCTCAGTTCACTAGGACAGAATTAGTTGCTTGCATTTAATCCAGTTATCTGTGTACATATTTTTCCTGCACTAATCACTAGAGCACTACTAAGTCTGAGTGTTTCTGTGACAGCTGAGAGTATCTCCCTGGAGTGCAATCAAATTTCTACCACTGATACACACATCTGAAAGGTCCTGAAGTTTTTAGCTTTCCCACAGTAAATAGTTAACTTTTAATTGATACACATCTTAGCCACAAGAACACTCAAGGTTTCCTGTTTAAAGAACAGACAAAAATGAAGGACTGAAAACTAAAGAAAAATAGAAGCACAGATTTCTTTATACCTTATTTGAGGGAATGTGTGTGGTTCTTTGATCATATCAAAAGAAAACTGTTGATGACGTGCTGAAAAATAAAACAACATAACATATGGCTGAAAGCATATCAGCATAGTACTTCTGGTTTTACACCAGTTTCTACTGAATTTTCCTGAAGCACATTTGCTATTATTTTACAAAATGAACTGTTCATATTTTTGCTATTTGCTGTTGTGACAGTTTTGAGAAGAGCTAATTCTTTTAAGTAGTCTACTGTCATCATACAGTTTTTTAAACTTCTTTGACACTGAATTGCTTGCTAGGCTAATTACAAAGCAACAGTTGTAAAATATAGGTTATGAGTTTTGAACAAGGTTTTTGTCCTATACCATACTCCCAGGAGTGGCTGACTACGAAAGTAGAAGATAAATTCCTTTCTATGCAATCTCTGGAAAAGTTTATGTGAAAAACACCATATGATGAGCTGGGGTGTTTCACACTCTGATGCTGGAGGTATGAACTATGGGAGTGAGAAGCAGACTGTTCTCAGTCAATGTGACTAAGGACATCTTCACCTGTTCAACTTGAAACATAGTGGGAATCTCCAGACTCTGTGTATGATAGTCTGGTATCTGACTCTGTTAAATGCTGTAGGATTTTTTTCATTTTTATATTATTCCCCCTTTGTCCAAAGACCTTAGTAAATAATAATGTGCAGGGTTAAGATCACCAACATAATATATTAACAGGCAATTTCTAGAATGCATTACCACACTTTCAGAGTTGCAAAGACATGTAGCTTTCAACAACAGGAACAAGTTTAGATGATGAGTTCCTTTGGTTTTACTGTTAACTTTAAATAAACTTATGTAGTATAAGTATTTTATACACTTAAGAAAAAGTGCTGATCTAAATAAATTGTACATAATTGTCCACATTTAAATCCTTATTAGCAGTGGTATTTATTATGGTGGATTATCTTCCAGTAGAAGTATTCTTACGGGTTTCATTCTCGAATTTAGGAATCAATCTTTTTAACAAGTAAATCCATTTTTTTTCCTCGGAAGATTTTAAAACATGGGCAAGTGGGGCTGTTGCTATTTGCATGGCAGGGAACCAGCAGTAGCCAAACAGAATGACCTGCTTGTGGCAACACAGGGAGCTAATGGCATAGCCTGGAAAAGAAATGGAGCATTGCAAAGGTCCATATCCTGCCCTGTGTACTCTTGCTGCTTTTGTTATATTTTCCATCTATGCAAACTATTTTTTATTTTGATTGTTGGATTAATTAGTAGTCAGGAACTATTAAAAAAGCAAGGAGATTAAAAAGCAGGAGACTTTAAATTTTGCAATGGTTCTGCTCAAAGGCTGTATGTGGAAGAAATACATCTGTTTCACACTTTGCATTTTAAAGAGCCACTATACAATGACAGCTTGTACCTTTGTGCAATGCAAGAAAACTAATAATTGAAAACCTCAGAAGGGCTCATGTCATGTTTTTAATGTATTCCTGTTCAGTGTTCTGAGTAGAAGTTTTGTTGTTGCTATGGGTAGGGGATAGATTTAACTGATTACATACTGTGTTATAAATAAGTGTATTTTGTTCCCTGAGAAATGATTCTTCCTTCAGTAATAGGAAAAATAAACAAAGGACAAAGGGTACATTTAAGGTTGCTGTCAAGTCTTAGCTGTTCTTAGACTTTCAGATTTCTGTTCTCAGCTACCACATTCTAACTATAAAATGTTTTCCTTTTAGTTTTAAATCCAATTTCTAAATCATTTAAGAAGAGACTTCTCCAAGTTATCCTGCAGCTACACAATTGCTGGATAAGCCTTTTACCTGCCTGGACTGCAAGGGAAGGTGGGAAAAATGTGGCTTGAATCTGCATTTGCACTCCTGTGACTTTGGGACTGGCAGGAGCCCAGCTGGGTTTGGAATAAATTAGAGCCATCTAAAACTGTTCTGTTGTTGCTGACTACCTGAGACTCTGTGGGATCACTCATAACTGAAGGTCAAGTATAGTGAGCCATGCTCTGGAAAGGTACTTTAACAAATGGGGAATCCTCAGCAAGCCAGCTAGATTAGTTTTCCGGATGGTTTATACCACTTGAACAGAGGCAAAAAACATCACAGTCCAGATGTGACAGCAGCATTTCCAGAAACATACAGTTCTGCTTGGAATAAACTTGCTTGGGGAACAAACAGTTGCAGTGGCTCTCTGGAGTTCAGTGAAGGGTGCAAAACACGGGCAAATGAATCTATTTAATGCCTTTAACCTGTTGGAAGTTCACATTGCTGCAGCTACACTGCCATTGAGATCAGAGTTAATTTAAATCTAGCTTAACCACATTGACACAAATTGCAGTTGCATCTTGTACTGTGTAGACTCAGCACTGGTCATACAATATCCAGCCATTTTTTTTTCTTTTTTGTGAGACCCCTCTTGTCTTTTCAGTTCAAATGCGCAATTGATCTTGTTATCTATACTGCCACTAAGAGATACATCACAATTCACATAGTGGCTGGTAATGCCCATGTCAATTCGTGTGACAGCCTTACAATTAAATCTTTTCTGCATTCATCACTAATTATCGGGAATTTCTTGGTGTATTTTCTTTTATTTAGAATTTTTAGCCTTGTGTTATATGCAAACAACATCTTCATTTTGCCAGTAATTATACTGAGTAAAAGAAAGCCGAACTTTTACATCCAAGTTATCTCAGTGGGCTTCTAAAGTTGCATAGCACTTAAGGAAAAAAAACCAAAACAAAAAAAAACCAACCAACCAAAAAAAATCCCAAAACAAACAAACAAACAAAAACCACACAAAAAATCAAAATAAACAAAACAAACAAACAAAAAAAACACCACAAAAAAATACCAAAACCCCCCAAAACCGAACCAAATAAAACAAACAGAAATAACCGGGAGGGATGATATTATTAATCTTTAATTTCTCCACTGAAATGCAGCCACATGTAGCACAAGACAAAATGTGATAATTACTAGGCTGCACAGAGTTGAACTACACAGAAATCTAGGAGCAAAAAGGAAGCAGACAACAGCATCAGGCAAGCCACATGGGGAGGTTTAGGTAGACCTTGATACCCAAGCTGCAATTTAGCCATGACACAAACATTCACAAACATCTCCTTGGAAAGTACCGTAATGTCTTTAGTGACCACAAATATATATATATTCTCTCAGCTCAAATGCAGTTCACCCAAAGCAACTGCTAAGATGTTAAACAAAGGAACTGTTTACATGACCTGCATTATATTTCCTGCAGCGTTTCAGTTTCTATTGATAGCTCCTTAAAGGGTTATGTTTATCAAGATGAAAAATGGTGATTACATTATTTCATTATAAAGAGGTAAACTCCTGTATGTGACCTCATATTAACTTGTTCCTGGAAGAAGAGAAAGGTATACTGCTTTCTCTGCTATGTATTTGTTACATATGTTCTCACATACACTATAGCAATGCACAACACATCCCGTTTGGGCATAAAAGATAAAGAAAGACTGTGTAATATTCACAGACAGCATGAAACTAAATGCTCATTTTTTTCAGTCATTTAGGCATTTCCTTCACAGTATTTTCCTCAGTGGATCTTATGTGGCATTAATATGATGTGTTCTCTGCCTCTGTCTTTTCCTCTCTTTCAAACTTGTATTTTCTTGCTTGCACTGCCAAAATTGCCTAGTTCTAATGCAGGATCATACTTTGCTTCCTCACTTGCTTGTTTGTCCACTTTAGGCTAATGTTAGTAAGCATTCCTTAAAGACAATCACTTTTAATCTTGTCAGAGATGCCTGTGTTGTGAGGGTGAAAATTAGTTATTAGCTTAGCTTTTCATCCATGCATAATAGGATGTTAAAATCAGAGACGTTTGCTTGGAGCCATGAGAAGCATCCAACTCTGAGCTTACAAGTTCTGAATTTATAAAATGCAGCAGTTTTAAAATAAGCAGAAGGCAAATGCCAGTGTAAAATGAGAAAAATTTTGTTTTGTGTATATTACTGTTTGTGTAAGGAGTTTAAAGCATCTTCTTGACTGCAGTAAAAGAAGAAAAATGTGCTGAATCTTTGCTGATTCCTATCCCTCCTCCCACCTTTGTTGTAACAGCTGATCAACACAAAAAAAATATGCCATGCTCTTCTTACAGGAAGATGGTTGTCATCAGCTTGGTCACTGCAGCGTTAAGCATCTTAAGTCCTCATGCTGTAATCTATTAAGTCTGGGGAACAAATAATACCAAGACAAAGTCAGCCTGAAAAAATCCAAAAACCCATCTCTCACAAAATACTGGAAAAGCCTCTCTTGGCATCTGTATTGCAAGGTAAAGGTGATGTCATTTAGAGAACATGCAACCTAAAGAGTCCTCTTTTCCTTCTGCACTGGAGCATCTATGGCAGGACAGGGAGCCAGGATCTGTCTCTGCAAATACCCACAGAGTGGTGACGACTTCCCATTTTTCTTCACTCCTAATCCACTTTACTTATATCAGTCAAAGGAAAGAATATAGAATAGGTGATGGTTCCCTTGGGAATATCTACATAAGAATCATGGTAATTGGCAATGAAAGCAATCAGTGAGTTCAGACACTTTCAGAGAGACCTCTGAATGTCTCAGTGCTCTCCTTTGTCATTCACTGTACATGCATAATAAAAATGGCTACTGAAGAAACACAGGTAGGCATCCTGTCTCTAAATGCATGTATAATATAAAATGCAGAGTTGTACAGCAGTCTGCTGGATGACAAGGTTGAGTATTTGGATTGCCTACCAAGTGTTGATGAAAAGCCACACAGATTCTTAATTCAGAAACTACAATTCTTCCTCTGTTCCTGTGTTCATTTTCTTTACCAGCAGGGGATGACTTATACTTTCAAAACTGATTAACATTTTAAAACTGTGGGAACACTTTATGTGGCATTTCAAATGATTTTAACCCTTTAGCTCTTCACGGGAGTGTCTCCTTGGTGTTTTTTTTTTTTTGTCCTTTTTGGAATACAGGTTGTGCCAGCACATCAGCACTTCCAGAAAGTAAGCATTTTGCACTACACGTAAGGCAGTGGAGACATCAGTTACATTAACTAAATTTTGGCAGTACAAACAGGTGGAGGTTTACCTCATTGTCTAACTTACCCAAGTGGGTGAAGGAAACAGCTTTGCCCTAAGGCTTTGGAAAACACAACAGTTTCATTAATCCTTTCCACGTCCTGTTTGTCCCCAGAATAATGTCTCTGATATGGCTGCTTAAAGTCAACACAGCTTATCCTTTTCAGCACATTTTCCCCTCAGTCACTATTTTTTTGTTATGCCCTCTCTCACACGCTTGAACACATTGATGTACAGGCAAAGCAGGGACCCGCTGGTACCCAAAAATCCATCTTCCGACTGTGCTTAGGGCACAGTCATGCTCTAAGGCAGTGAAAGGCCATTCTTCTAAAGCATGGCTTTATTCACTTAAAAATAAATACAGTACCTGAAGGCATTTTTCTGTGTCCATAGACAAACATGTAGCTGCAGCGTACGTATGGTCATTTGCAGCTGAGGAAAAAGTGATGCCTACAGACTTGTCTTTAGTCCACTCACAAGTGCTGCCACCTGTGAATTAAAAAGATCAGCATCTGTTCAAGTCCACTAATTGAGTTGATAACATGGCTAAAGATACATGGGAAGAATCCAGTTCCAATGCTGCTTGAGTAAGGACAGGCCCTGTTGACCTTGGTGGGACTTGCATTGCAGGACCCACTTTGTCTCATGACTTCAAGTGTGTAAATATTAGTTTATTTTGCTTCTTACTGTTTTCAGCAAACAGAAGTCCAGTAACAGGAGAATTATCCTACTCCCTTATAGTTAAGAATGCAGGAATAAAACTACATTTACATTTTTCTACATGTTGTGATAAAAAGATGGGCACTGGTCTTCTCTAGCTTATCAGTTTTAGGTACTCACAAAAGTTATGCATGTGCCAGTAATCAAGGACAGGAAAGAAGAAAATACAAGAAAGGCGTATTACATGTGCCTCTGAAGATGAAGTATACATTTCTCAGCCTACATGTCTTTTAACCTTTCCATCTTTCACTTTCCAGCTCTGCATTAGCTGTGCTTCACTCCCCAATGCCCAGATTCTCCCTAGGATCCCTTGCTGTTAGGCCTGTTCCTGCATTCAGGGACGTGGATGTTAGTTTTAGTATGTATTTTTGTAGCTTATTTGGTAATGAACTGCTACCATTCTTCAGTATACATTAACCAATAGATAACGGTTAACAATTTCTTTGCAGTCATGCTAATAGAACAAAATAAAATGTAAAATGCAAAACACTGGGAAGAACCAACCAGGAATGTGCTTACTGCTATCAGAATTCACATAGACTTTCTGAAAATGTAACTATTTTGACAATTAGTCTTTAAAAGAAAACTTTCGCTCTACTCTTTTTTCCTGTAAGAATATACATCACATGCTATTTTCAATCAGTTTATCTTTGTTTCATTAAACAGGGTCAGGTAGTGATGCAAGGAAGTAGAAAATTGTTCTTGTAGCATTGGAAAATCTAGTGCCTTAAAAGATCTTCCAAAATAATGCAATCTTGAGCATTTCTCAAAAGACTAGCCGTTTGTTATTTTTTCACATAACTAGTACTCTAAAGTATTAGTAGCTTTATTAAAATCAGTAGCTTTTTTTGGCATTTGATTAGCAGGTGTGAGCAGCACGTTTTCAGGTTTGAAGGCAGGTAATTTACAGTTTATTGTAGGAGAAGTGAAACAAGAAGAAAGAAAAGTAGGAATGTCTACATTTCTTCCTCCTTTCTTTTAAAAATTTCATGTTAATATTCGGGAACAAGTTCCTTGTTCTAATGTTCTTCCACTAGTCATATTTTAGTTAATTATCCTGGTTGTCCATTGTAATAAAAAGTAAGAAATCTGATGGTTTCCTTTGATCATGGTTCTATTCTTTCCTGTGATGAAACTGACACACAAGAGTTTTTTCTTTTCCTTTCCTTCAGAGGTGAAAAGCATTCATAGAATCATAGAATAGTTAGGGTTGGAAAGGACCTTAAGATAATCTAGTTCCAACCCCACTGCTATGGGCAGGGATGCCTCACGCTAGACCATGTCAGCCACAGCTCTGTCCAACCTGGTCTTGAACACCTCCAGGGATGGAGCATTCACTACTTCCTTGGGGAACCCATTCCAGTGCCTCACCACCCTTACAGTAAAGAACCTCTTCCTTATATCTAACCTGAACTTCCCCTGTTTAAGCTTGAACCCATTGCCCCTTGTCCTGTCAATACAGTCCCTAACGAAGAGTCCCTCCCCAGCATCTTTGTAGGCCCCCTTCAGATACTGGAAGGCTGCTAAGAGGTCACCACGCAGCCTTCTCTTCTCCAGGCTGAACAGACCCAACTTTCTCAGCCTGTCTTCATACGGGAGGTGCTCCAGTCCCCTGATCATCCTCGTGGCCCTCCTCTGGACTTGTTCCAACAGTTCCATGGCCTTTTTATGTTGAGGACACCAGAACTGCGCACAATACTCCAAATGAGGTCTCACGAGAGCAGAGTAGAGGGGCAGGATCACCTCCTTCAACCTGCTGGCCACCCTCCTTTTGATGCAGCCCAGGGTACGGAAAAGCATTCCTCATTAGCAAGAGTCGTTCATCCTATCATAGAAGCTTGAGGATTACAAATTCTTTTAAGCAGTTTCCTTGCTCTTCAAGTACTAATTTTTTAACTCCCAAACACTGTCAGTATTCTGACTGTTTGTGTATACAGAATACAGAGTCATTGGAAGCTCAAAGCAAACCATATGTATGAATAAAAAAATGTATTAAAGCTTAAAGTCTAATGAGGACATAGTGCAAATAATCCTCATAATCATTGCCCTGCCAACATCCTCAGGGGAGTTAGACTAAAGGAGTTACATCAGGAAAACAGGCACAGTGCAGGAGGATGCCAGTATTTTCCTTTCATCCCTGCATATAATAGTCAAGAAGAGCAATATAAAGCCTCAAAAAATTTCTTCCTGCACCTTTCTGATAATTTTATTTGAAAGAAGTTATGAACCTGTATTCCTTTTCATACTCATTCATATTTTGAAAGTTTGTTCTAAAGTGCTTTTCAAATTAAACACATTTCCTGGGGACATACATATAAATTATTTTGTAAGTCTACAAAAGCCAACAGTACAAATATTGCAGGCATTTAATAAATACAGGGCTGAAATCACAGAATCATAGTATAGTTAGGAAATGATATATCAAAATTACTTGTCAAATAAGATCTTGAAACAAAGAAAGAGTTATACTGTTATTCAGAAAACATTCTCATCAAGTTTGCATATATCCCTTTTTTTTTTTTCTTGGGAAGTTTTAAAGTTCCCCATACACATGCACTTGCTTGGAGCCTTATGAAACTGAAATGTCAAGTGAGAGTTGCTTTATATTATGTTCTGTCAATCAAAGTAAGCAAGGCTTTATGCATCTGTTGCTAGTATATTGGCACTTTTTGAAGAGTGTTTCGGAGGGAGCGAGAATAAATAAAGATCCTTCAGGCACTTTCTCATTTATGGATGAGGAATCAAAGCAGTCTGAAACTTCATTTTCAGCCTGATACCCTGAAGATTGTTGGCTGATAATTCTGGATGGAACAGCTTATCTGGGAGGATTAGGGAGAACATGGGCTTCCTATTACTGCTGGCTTCAGCCTATTCAGCTGGGCAGACTGTCACACATTATCTGTGCCTTTACATATGTCACTAATCTTATCTATATCTTTTCAGCTCCTTCTGTTAGAGCTGTGGTTTCCTGTACCTTAACCTTCCATTTCTTCATTACACCAGCTGTATAGGCATTAGCCTTCTCTAACAGCTTTTTTGCACCGTGTCATTCAGTAATGGCTAGTAATGCAAAGGTATGAGAAGGTAATGGTAGTGCTTTATCTCAGATCTTACAGGCTTCACATCAATATATTAAATGCATACATCCCTTCCACCCAATCATAGTCCATTCTCTCCCCACCATTTTTGACCAAATCCGCTTAAGAAAATAAAATCACCTCAACAACAGGAAATCTCTGCAATCATTTAAAGTAATGGAAGCAGGTGATTTGGAGATAGGTATATATGCTGGAAGGGTCAAAGTAGTTTGCAACCAGCAGAACAAAAACATCAGCATCAGAACTAATCCAGAGCTTCTGCCATTCTCTCCTGATTGCTAATTGGTGTTACAAATTCAGTGGTGTTGGTCACTAAGATGAAGCAGCTTGAACAAAAGAAAGATAGACCCTGTGAGACCCCCTGCCCTTTTAAAGTTTTAGAGGGATGCTCCCTCCCCACACCTGCTCCCAAATACTTCTCTAGCTGCAGCTGGCTCCCTGCCTGCTGAGCTAAACTCCATCCTTTCTCTCCTATTCTGCCTTTGACTTTCAGTCTTCTTTCCACACTGCCACTCTGGTGTCCTCTTTCCTTCCTAATGAATTTTCTGCTGTTTCTTCACCTCCTTCAGCCATTGTCAACTTACTTCATTCCTGTTACTGTAATAAAAATGACAACAAATGAATTTTAAAAGTGAAGGAAATTGAACCAGTGAGATACCACTTTGCCCGTTCATTTTCTCTTTAATGGTGTTTTTGACGGTAAGGTCTTCTGGGCAGGGGCTGCTCTTCTTGTGTGTTTTTATTGTGACTGATACAGTACACATCAGGAAAAAAAAAAAAAAAAAGATCACTCAGTCATTATTTTGATGGCTTTTTTGGGTACCACCAGACTGCAAACTAGGTAAGCACATGTCATTAATTTCTGACTAATAACTCACTCAACAGTACTATCTGGCACTTTGCAATTAGTAATTCAGCCAGTTTTAGATACGAATTAGTTTAAAATGCTTGTAAGTACAATTTAAGTAATTTTAAAGCAGGGAAATTTTCCTTCCTGTTTTACTGCCTTCATGTTTGTTTTACTTTAAATTGCCAAGTTATTAGGGATCTGTATCTTGTCTGTTCTCTCAAGGTTGAAACAATATGCTTTATCTATACCTGACAAACATAATTTCTCTTCTTCATAAACAAATGCCTTGAATGTCATGGTTTCCCCACCTCGCAACCACAAGCCCAGTCAGGGCCATGTCATTTAACACAGACCCATTTTTTATTCTGTGGCAGGCTGAAGCAACTAGAAGTGTAACCTATATTCCAAAGCTATACAAATGCTGCTGAATTATATAGGCAAGACAGCCACAGAGAGTTGTGTTTGCTTCAGCAGTGCTGGCAACTGCAGGAAATAATGTGTTGCAGCAATGGACAATTTCCTTGACTACTTGCAGTCTTTCAGAGATTGGGAAAAGCTTCTTACTGCAGATCCTGAGAGAGCTGCTGGTTTTTGTTGTGCACAAGGCACTCATAGTCACTCAAGGACACAAGGAAGAACTTAATTTCATACGCTCCCAGGGAAATTGTTTTTACTGTTCTATTCCAGTTGATTTGTTTTTCAGGAGGCTCTTGTACATGGACATTTTAAACAAGCCCTGAGATAAACTGAACATTTAGTATAGAATTCATTTTGCCTGTGACGTTTGGTCAGCTGTGCATGTTACTAGCTGAAAAGTACAGACCTAAAGAGGGTAAGGCTAATTCTCAACACTAAATCAGAATCCAGTGTTTCATCAGATGTACCGGAACCCTTTTATGATACATACAATATGAAGGCATATATAAAGAATCTCTTATATACTTGATTTACAATCAGCCGTTGTCTGAATATGTGTCATTCATGAAAGGGTAACACGTGGCATGTGGACTTATGATTAGCCCAAGGTAACAGAGGTTATGACTTTTAATTCTGTTCTCAGCCCTGCTACAGAGTTACTACATGACCTTGCACAAATCACTTAACCTTTATGTGACTAATTTTATCCATCTATAAAATGGGGATAATAAAATTTTTAGCTATACGCAGCACAATGATGAGAATTCATTAATACTGTAAAATTCCCTGAGAAAGAAGGCTTAATATAAAGGGCCTAATTCCACTACTGTTCACGCCCTGGCTCTGTTTTGAGTAGTTGCTTCTAGCCAAGAAAAATTAGTGTAAAAAGCTAACATCTGGTTTTGTTAGCATTGTTCAGATTCACTGCACTTATATATAAAGCTCGCACAAAACACCCTAGAGAATCAACCCAAGAGAAATCTCAAGTGATTAATTATTAATATTAGTTGTATATCCACATACAGAGAGTACAATCAAAAATGCTTGAGCATTCAGAATTTCATAGCAGGGGGCTCCGAGTCAGCATATGTGAAAATAGACATCTGATTGAATAGC
Organism: Psittacus erithacus; assembly: GCA_009867235.2. Classification (NCBI taxonomy): domain Eukaryota; kingdom Metazoa; phylum Chordata; class Aves; order Psittaciformes; family Psittacidae; genus Psittacus; species Psittacus erithacus. The sequence continues at coordinate 324 of WYDI02036784.1, read as the reverse complement.
ACCTGTCTGTGTTACTGGAGCTCCAAGTACCAGTCAAGTGGCCACATGCCCATTTGCATTCAAGAGAAAGAGTGTGCATTCCTCAGAGAATCACAGAATCATAGAATGTTTGGGGTTGGAAAGGGCCATAAGATCATCTAGTTCCAATCTCCCTGCTATGGGCAGGGATGCCTCATGCTAGACCAGGTTGCTTAGGGCCCTGTCCAACCTGGCTTTGAACACTGCTAGGGATAGTGGGGCATTCGTAAGTTCTTTGGGCAACCCATTCCAGTGCCTCACCACCCTCACAGTAAAGAACTTCTTCCTTATATCTAACCTGAACTT
>WYDI02036783.1:5339-31803 GCA_009867235.2 Psittacus erithacus | reverse complement strand
CCCTATAGTCCCCCTTCAGATACTGGAAGGCTGCTATGAGGTCTCCACACAGCCTTCTCTTCTCCAGGCTGAACAGCCTCAGCCTTAGCCTTTTGTGATTCTGAGCAGGAGGGCTTGCCAGGTGAATAGTCACACTGCTTAGGAGCATTTGCAGCATTCAGGTCTTGGGAAGATCTGTGAGGACAAAGAAATGCAAGAAAACAGCAAGGAGAGCCATAGTTCCACATGTCCTGCCCTTTATTGCTTGAGGAAGGATCTCAGTCTTGTTCCTTGATGTTTTAACACTCTTCCAACACTCCCCCCTTCTCTTTCCATCAGCAATTAACATAGTAGAGGGATGTACTTGGTTTGTGTGGCAAGGTTTTGGCTCCAGGGGTGGCTTCTGTGAGAAGTTGCCAGAAGCTTCCCCCATCTGAGCATGTCAGTGATGGTGATGGCACCTCTGGCATGACATATATAAGAAGAGGAAAAAGTCACTGCACACAAGCATTTGCAGCCAGAGAGAGGAGTGAGAGTACATGGGAGAAGTAGCTCTGCAGACACCAAGGTCAGCGCAGGAAGAGAGGGAGGAGGTGCTCTGGGCATCAGAGCAGAGATTCCTCTGCAGCCTGTGGGGAAGACCATGGTGGAGCAGATGTCCCCCTGCAGCCCATGGAGGTCCATGGTGGAGAAGTGGGAGACACTCAGAGGGGACTGCTGAGAAGGTGGCATAGGGCTGCAATACAAGTTTGGAAGGAGCTACTTCTGAAGGGACTGTGCTTCACAGGAGGCACATGCTGGGGCAGAAATGGCCCTGAGGGAATGTGGCCAGCAGAGGATCCATACTAGGACACCAATACTGGGAAGTGTGAGGAAGCCTGGTATTTCCACAGAAAGGAAAGCTCTATATGTTGGTAGTTGTTGTGAGGGCTACCTCAAATTCACATGTGTACTATGTGAATTTGCCAGGTAGACCCAGCAGGGGCCGGTGAGCTGCAGGAGTAGCCTGTGTGAGAGAGGGCCATTGAAGTGCCTTAAGTGCCCTATACAAGTCACAATTACTTACAGCCAGCTCAAAACATGATGGAAAATCCATTTTAATGTATTTTCATGTTTTTGTTTAATTAGTTTCACAGTTTCCCAGCTGCTAATGACCAGGAAACAGAATTGGCTTGCTTTTTATTCCAACTGTGTTCATGCTTACGTGTGCTTTGTTGCATGACAGGTTTTTTGACATCTACCCTTCACTTGCTGCAGCATCACCCAGGTTCTTACTCCGTCCATGTGACTCATTACACAAGCCAGTGGGAGCTGCTTGTGTTCTCTGGCACCAATAACTTGCACAGATGCATGTAAGCTGTACCTTACCATCATCACTGCTATGACTCATTAGACTCTGTTAATTACTTCATCTGAGCAGTCTTAGCTCTCAACCAAGTAGAGGCTATTTGAAGCAGTACTGTTGAAAAGAAGATTGAGTGCAGACCCAGAACCACAGGCAAACTCCAACCAGCAGCACAATGCTGAGTTTCTTTAAATTCACAATGGCACCCTGGAAGAGACCACGTAAGCTTGCACTGTTAATCGTGAACACAGGGTTTGTGTGTTATCTTGTGCACTTACTGCAAGATCAAAGAAAGGGAAGACCTCATTCCTTGGAAGTAAATCCTGAATCTCTGAAGCAAGAAAACACTATCCTTCAGAGACTGGACCATTTGGACTGGGACTTTCATAACCTCTGTAAGTAAAATGCCATGCTGCTTAACTTTCTGAGGACTAAGTATCTAGATTTCCTGAAGGGCTGAATAATAGATTGCAGCAATAACCCTTGGGTTTCCCTGGACCCTTTAGATCATTTGTTTGTTTGTTTTTTCTTCTTGTAAGCTTGAAAAAGATCTGATAGCTTCTCTGCTTACACCCAAAACAATGAACTCTTGCACAGTCATCATGGTTTTTTTTGCATATTAGGCAGCTTCTGACCCTGAACTCTTTTAGAAGTGTTCAGTAATTGTATCAGCATACCAATCTCAGGTGGTTATTATTCCTGTCATTACTTTGTTTGCCATCTCTTTTTGAAAGAAGCTGGAAATGTCCCATTTCCTTGGCTTCTGCTGTGTGGGTGAGCAGAATGAGGAACTGTGAATCTTTCCTTCATGTACCTTCAGCACAGACACAATAAGGTTGCTGTGGGGAAAAGGCCTTGATCAACTCTGCGTCACTGCTTTATCGGACTGTGTTCCCAAGCAGCATTATCTAAAATCTGCTGACAGGACTGTTTCTGTCTCACCCCACCATAGTGAATATCCAGCTGCACCTCAGCAGATGTGTTTGTATATGAGCAGTGTTAATTTGGATAGGACCTTTTCATTCTCGCAGTGGGATTTGTGAATTTTGACTTTGCTTTCAGGTATCTGTTGTAGGTTGGACTTTTGGGAAGTGGGCACAATAGAGCCGTCTGCATAAGGGCTGAAGAGTCCATCTCTCTATTGCCTTTGGACCCCCTTGATTTCCAATTTTTTTTCCTGTTGCTTGAATCTCATCACCTCATGGTAGCTGTAGGAGGCCTAAAGCAGCCAGAACCCTGCTGGCTGATATTGCTTTAACTGCCACATTGTCCAGATCTCCTAGCATTAGAGCTACATACATGCTATGTAGAACAGAAAAAGAAACTTAGAATGTCTTGATCATCTAAGCCTGAGACTAGCTGTTTAAAATGCCACTTGCACCCTTGAATTTGGTGAGAAATTTTCCCTGTACAGCTTGGTCAGGTTTAATATTCCCTATCCCAAGCATCAGTATCCCATAACGTTATTGTTATTGTTGACAGTGTCTTCACTGGCACCTGTTCTCATGGGCATTGATAGTGGGGCATCTTTCTGTAGGTTATTTTAGAGCTATTTGAAAGAAAGCTGAAGCCTTCAATACTTAGTCATGGAAACATCTAGCAGTAGAGACTGGAAAGCACCTCTGGAGCTGGTCTATTCTACTAATGCCCCTGGCCGAAGCATGAATAGCTGGAGTAGGCTGTCCAGGATATTGTCCAGTTGGGGTTTGGATATCTCCAGGATAGGGTCTTAACAACCTATCTAGAACAGTCTGTTTCATTTTTTTTTTTTGTCACATCAGCAGTTAGGAAAAATTGCAACACAAACCCAACACAACTAACAACCCTACCCCCCCATCTTATGTTTAAATGGAATTCCCTGTATTTCAGTTTGAGCCCACTGCCTCTTGTCCTTTCACAAGACACCAGGAAGAGACTCTTTGTTAGTGCTTCTCATAAGGTATTTATATTCATCAATAAGACCCCTGCACCCCCAAACCTTCTCATACTTCTCAGCTTCCCCTTGTACAGCAGGTGGCCCAGTCTCAGAATAATCTTAGGTAGCTTTTTCTAGGATTTGCTCTAGTATGTCCATGTCTGTGTCATACTGAGGAGCCCAGACATGGACACAATACTCCAATGTGTGGCCTCACCAGTGCTGAGTAAAGGACCCTTGACCTGCTGGCAGTGCTTTTCCTAATTCAGCCCAGGGTACTGATGGCTCATGTTCAATGTAGTGTCCAGCAGGTCCTTTTCTGCAAAGCTAGTGCTGGTCCCTGGGGTTGTTCCTCCCCAGATGCAGGGAACTTTGCATCTGCACATGTTGAACTTCGTGAGGCTCCTGTTGGCCTATTTTTGCAGTCTCTTCATGTCCCTCTGAATGGCAGCAGGACTCTCTGGTGTATCAGCCACTCCTTGCAGTTTGGTATTGTGCACAGAATTAATGAGGGTGCACTTTGCCCCATTTTCAAAGCCATAAATGACCATATTAAAACAGTACTGGAACCAGTCTAGGCCCCTGGGGTGCAACACTGGTGACTGGCCTCCATCTGGATTTTGTGCAGTTGTAACCTTCTGATCCTGGCAGTTCAATCCCCCTTGCTTTCCACTATCTAGCACTTACTTCCTTATCTTGTGCATGAGGATGTTGTGAGAAGCAGTGTTGGAATTCTTACTTGAGTTTAAGTAATATCCACTCCTCTCCCCTCATTCACCAGGACAGTAATTTCACTGTAGAAAGCTTTAGCTCCCACATGTTTTCTGTGCCTTTTTTTATGGCACAGTCAAATAGTGTGAACTTAACAAGACCTAAAGAGATTAGGATTTATCATGTTCAAAGCAGAAATTCAAAAGATGGTACAAAGGGCTCTTTTATTGTATTTACCTTCAAGAAAAATCTCACATGGGCAAACTGTGACTTTTCTTTGTGGCACAATATTGCGAACCTAAAAGAACCATGAGAGATTAGGGTTCACCCTGTTCATATATTTCTGAGCATAAGTCAGAAGATTCCAGGAAGCTTATTAAAAAAGAGGGCAAAGGGGCTCATTTACTTCATTTACTTTCAAGGTAAATATGGTATCAATAACCTGACTTTGGTGGCAATCCTGCTATGCATCGTTAATATATTAATGTAACTCAAGCATAACATCATGAGAATGATTTGGGCCTGATTTAACAATTCGTGTGTTGCCTCCCAGATTTCTCCACTGATGCCAGTGCAGTGTCGCTTGCTCTGTGCTCTTGCAATTGAGGGCAGAATCTGATGCAGGGTGCTGTGAAATGTGATGTTTAAAAACTGTTCTTGTGTAGGAGGGAGGGTCTGATCCTACTCTCATGTGAATAATTAGTTTAGCTGTAACTTCAGACATCTCTTGACTTGCAGCGTTATAAGTAGAATTTGGCTCAATTACAATGATTGAGAGTGTTCTCAACTGCTGGTATAATCAATCCTCTTTTCTTTTCAATCAGCAAAATCAATGGAAGCATTCCGTGAAAATATAAAACAAATAGAACATGATCTGAAGCTGCAAGATAACTCCAAGACTGAAGTCCACAAAGCCGATAATGCAAAGGAGCAAAAGAAGGTTGCTCACCGTTTGCTGTATCCAGGCTCAGTTTTGTTCAAAAGCTGGGGTGCAGATTTAAGTGAAGAGGAGCAAACTGTTGCACAGAATCTCTTCTTAAATTATGGGTATAATGTTTATCTCAGTGATCGACTACCTCTGGATCGACCTATCAGAGACACCAGATCTCCCAGGTGCAGTATAAGCCCTCTCTACCTTCACAAGGAGACATGAAGGAGGCATCTCTCCTTTTCAGCATCTGCCAAGATACAGTATCCTGATAATTACTGTTTTCCAGATGTGGCTTCCAGACAGTCTCAGCACATTTCAGTCATGCATGGCCTATCTTGGGTGGCATGGTTTAGTGGGAGGTGTCCCTGTTCACAGCAGGGGGGTTGGAACTAGGTGATCTTAAGGTCCTTTCCAATCCTAACTATTCTATGATTCTATGAAATTAAAGGGAAAGGGATCTAGATTGCTTTAGACTAAGTTAAAATAATCTGCTAACAGATCTCAATTTGTGCTTTGTTTGTTTAGGAGTTTTTTCAATCATTTTCTTCCAAATCTTGCTCAGACTTGTAATACTGCAAAGACTGTGAAAAGAAGTCACAGTGCAGAGAAAACACATAGGGAGAAGAATGTAATGTTAACATTATATTTGACATAGGACTTCTAACTGCCAGTAAAGAGGGGAAAAACTAACCATAGAGTTCAGAAGATATGAGACCTTCTTGTCTGTTTACATTCTATTCAAACCTGAAGGCAGGACATCTGAAGCATGCTTTCTCTTTTCTCTTACATTGTCCTTTATGTAAGCCTGTTAGATGCTGAGATATCTCAAGTGGTGTTTTTTAACACCCTTGCCTTTATTTGGAAATTCCCCAAAATATAATCAATGAAGAAGGAAACTATGTTGTAAAATTCTGTCCTTTTTAACAAAATGCTTGTTTTTCTTAGCTATGCTGCAGAAAGTGAGGAATACCTATACTGAGTATTTAAAGATGATTAGAAATCAATCGGGAGAGTTGGCTGGAACTTACTGTTAGTCAGTGAGTTCCATGAAGGGTGACAGAAGATTCAGCATGTGAGCTAGATGTCTGACACTCTCATCTTTAGTACTGTAGGCACAGCCATAATGGACCGATGACCTTGTGAGTTTTCTTTGAAGCCTTATTTTCTCATTCTGTTACCTTCTTAAGTTATCAAAGAGTCTGAGGTTTCATTACATGGAAAATATAGTGGGGTAAACATCTAAAGGATTAAAATGTAGGTAAGCAGTCCTTTCCAACTGTAACCATTCTGTGATTCTGTGATTCTAATTAGTTGGTTCTTGAAGCCACTAGATAATACATCTTTTTAAGCAGATCAGTGGTACTGTGGAAGCTGGCATAAGTAACCATTAAAAAACTCATTAAGAACAAGTATCTGTTAAAAAAAAGCAACCACTTTTTTTCCTATATAGTATGATAAGGTACATGATTTGTTGCAACAGATTATAGTAAGCTTTCCAGAAATTAACTACTGTAAACATGGAGGAATGTCACATGTATACTATAAGCCTAAACCTTTGTACCTATAGTCACTGGTGCTATTCTGATAGAGTATTTCAGAAAAGGACATGGGAGGCAGAGAGGGTTGCAAACTGGACATGGATTAATAGTGTCACACTTGGAAAAGGGGAGTTGTCTTACCGACAGCCCTCCCGAAGATGTAAAGCGAGGGTTTGTGCAACTGGGTCCTCATCATCCCACTCCAGGTGGCCCTGGTTCCATCTAGGGCAGGCAGTACTAAGTTGCTCTTGACTGTGTGTGTCTGTGGGGCAGCATTTGCAGAGGAGAAGGTAAAGGGAGAAGGGCCTTGTGCAGTAGTGAGCCAGCCACTGATTGTCCTGAGGTAGCCCAGAGCTCAACAATCTCCACTCTACTGGGGGATTGTCTTGGAGGCCTCTCTGGAGCAGCCACCATGGAGGGGGCTGGAAGAAGCACATAAGTCTACTTGGTCCCAAAGAATGTGTGAGCTGCCTGGTGCTCTTTTGCTTGGCATCATAAAGAAATACAAATACATCATAAGGTGTTTGCAGAGACCACCTTTTGCAGATATTCTCTCAGGCTCTTGTGCTAATGAGTAGTAAAGCTAGTGGAGAAATTCCAACAAAAATACGTTCCATTTGTGCAAAGGTTGACACTGTAGAGGTCTACCGGTAGGCTGTCTCTCAAAGAGCTGCAGTATGTAGCTACACAATTTAAGCAGTCTAAGTATTGTTTTCAGGAGCATGTTTCTAAGGGGAGGAAATGATCATCCAGAGAATCCAGCTATGCTCTGCTGTCTGTTCTAAAGAGAGTTATTGCTTAGCACCATGAGAAAAACCCAGTCCTCGCCATCTGCCTGGTGGCCAGGATGAGAATTAGCAGAGCTGACAAACATCCCAAATAGATACTTAAAATAAATAAATATATCTTTTGACAGTAAGTAAGAAGACCAGAAGTATTCAAACAGCACAAAACATGTTTGTATCAGTACTGGGAACAATTTATTCTGAGGTAGTGTGAAGTTTCACAAGAAATAGTTTGCTCTGAAAGAAGGGCTTTTGAAACTCTTTCAAGTGTTTCTAAAGAGATCCCTTGTACAAGGGAATCCTTCTCACATGTATGTGTTTATAAGTATCGCTAGTCCTACCTTGTTGCTCTTTATTGCACATACAGAGGGATAATTATCTAATTTGCTTTTGTCTGCTGTCAAGTTTGGCCATTGTAATTTCCTTTTGTAAATGCAAAAAGCCAAATTTTATTCACACGTCCACTGCCTTGTAAAGTAATAATTGCTGGCTGAGTTAACTGTATTCTTCAGATTCAATATTTTGTAATTATTTTGGATTGAGAAACAGTAATTGTTCTTTTTAACAGAAATTTTAACTTTACCTTGGTGATATATATACATACAGAACACAACCCAAATGCATAATGAAACTTGAATTTGGAAATTTTTTTCCCTCATGCTTATGCTGATTTTCACTGTGTTTTAAGCTCAACATTCCAATTCTCCTTTCCTGCAGCTGCCTTGCTCTCTGTCTTTCTTTAGGAACTGTGTTAAAGTTGTTTATCTTCTGTTACAGCTGTAAAATGAAAACATACCCGAAAGACCTTCCAACACTTAGTGTTGTACTTATATTTATGAACGAAAGACTGTCAATCATCTTACGTGCAATCACTAGTATAATTAACCGAACACCTGCTCATTTACTGAAAGAAATCATCCTGGTAGATGATTACAGTTCAAATGGTAAGTGACCCAGGGAAAGCAGAAGTCTTGCTAATTTATGCCACTATTGTGTTAAATGAATGTTGGTGGCCTTTTGGGTGCACACAGAGTAGACCTCTCAAAATTAAGAAGTAAATTAAGTGAATTTCCAAAATGATGCTGAGAGATCCTGGCTTTCTGTTCCTTTTCTCTGACGCTATAGTCTTCTTTGGTAAGGGAGATGGTATGCCCACATCTCTTACAGGAGCATTTCACATTTTTAAGGCTTGTATATTTTCTCTTTCCTTTCCACATGGTAAAAGACACATAAAGAAATTACCTCACTAAGACAAACAATTGGTTGCTGCTATGGCACACGTCTGAAGTGTCTGCACACTGATGTATATGTGTATGATTTAGAAGCCGTACGATAGCACTGTATGTAAATGAAATATAGGAACTGCTGAAAGGAGGGAAACTGGTTGTTAAAATAAGCCTCCTGAATTCATAAGTACCTGAATAATTCTGTTTCAGGTTTCAGTCTGGGACCGAAAAATGTTAGAAAGCCATTGTCTACATAATCTTTTCCATTTCTTAATATTGATGAACCTTTTTACTTTTTTGGGTTTTTTTTAATGACTAAAATTTGGGGGCTGGTTCTAGATGATCTGAAAGGACCTTTGGAAACACAAGTCAAAAATTACAATGCAAAGCATTTGCAACTGCTGAAGATCATCAGACATCAGAAAAGACAAGGCCTAACACAAGCCCGGATTACTGGCTGGGAGGCATCAACTGCAGATGTTGTTGCAATTTTGGATGCCCATGTTGAGGTGAACATGGCATGGTAAGTCTAGGAAGACTGGGGAGTTTCTGAAGTGGGGAGAGGGGGACAAGGAGTACAACTATTAGCTGAGACAGGCATCCCACATACGGTTCTCCTTTTCTGGCTTGCCACATGTTAATTAATGGCCACCAGTCATTTATTTCTGAGAGGAAAAGGGATACAATTGTTTGAAATATATAGCAAACACATGTAACAGAGTAAGCTGTTTAGTAAAGAGGAAAGGAGAAATGCCTACCTTCTCCGCATATTATGACATTTCTAGGAAAAAAGCCTTTATGCAGTGAAATAAGAAAGGTGAAGGTCATTTAATTCCACTGCCAGCAGCTTTGACCCTTGAAAAGTACATTAAACAGCCACAATGCCCAATGACTTTAAATTGGCTTGATTCTTATTCCAGCTTTGGCTAATGCTTGTTTGCTGTTGCCTGTTAGTTTAACAGTGCATCACAGCTCTGTAGGACTCTTATTTGCAAAGAGAGACAAAGCAAGTGGCTGATGATGGACATTTATATTTGGTTAGGTAGGGATGTCTATGGTGCTTTTTTGTGTGAAATCTCTTTGCATTCTTTTCTCCTGGGCTGTTGAATTCACTGGCTGACTGTTGTCCACATTTCACTTTCTGGGGTCAAAGTTCTTATCCCAGCCCTTTTGCAGGCCAAAATGGCTCTATGTGCTCCATATCTCCCTTTTGATAACACTGATACTCCCTAGTTGCTGCTGTCTTAAAGGTAATGCTGAAGTCATGGCTTTCAAGACTCATTGGGTGCTCTGGGTTCAGCAGTAGCAGTCATTTTTCTCCTTCTTAGTAGCTGGTGCAGTGCTGTGTTTTTAACTTTCAGTCTTGAAATAATGCTGATAACACAGATGGTTTTAGTTGCCGCTCAGTAATGTTTATTCCAATCAAAGACATTTAGTCCCATGCTCTGCCAGTGAGAAGGGGCACAAGAAGCCAGGAGGGAGCAGAGACAGGACACCTGACCAAAACTAGCCAAAGAGGTATTCCATACCACAGCATATCATGCCCAGTATGGAAACTGGGGGGAATTACCCAGAAGGCCAGATCTCTGCTCTGGTCGGGCTGGGTATCGGTCAGCGGGTGGTGAGCGGTTGTATTCTCTCCCTTGTTATTTTCCTTATCATTATTATTACTGGTAGTAGCAGTAGTAGTTTTGTGTTATACCTTAGTTACTGGACTCTTCTTAGCTTAACCCGTGGCTTAAACCATGACATCAGAATAGGCTGGGCTGTCAAGAGTGTCAGTTCTTTTAGGGCTAACAACAATTGGGGTCCAGCAAAGACTCCCTCTGTCACAGTCCAATACTCTCTGACCAGGTTCTTTTATATATTCCATATGAGGAGAGTTTAATGTTTTAATACTAAATTTACTTATTTGAAGATGCATGAGTTTTTGTTTTAAAAAAGTGATATAGCAATATACTGAAATCACAGCACAAGCACAATGTAGCAATTGTAATAGTCAATACTATGCTTTACAAATGAGATTTGCATTACTACTCTTTATATGCTCACCGTTGAGATGCTGGGCATCCCCAGTTCCTTGGAAAGAATACATGGGTTGAAGCCAACTCCAACATGTTGCTCTCTTTAATGTTCGTTTCCCTGGATGTTCAGTTTTTATACTCTGTGTTGGCTGAGCCACATACATGCTTCCCCTATGTTGGTCTGTCTAATTTAGGAAGATAATACTTTCTATTGATTATTTTAGGAAGGTCACATACATAACCAGTAGACCCACTCAACTGATACTGCCATTTACCTGCAGCAAAGGCCATTCTCTGGTCTCCTTGGTGTTTGGATAAGTTTAGCTTCCTTTACAATAGCTACAGTCATTTCCTGCATTCTCCTCTGAGCTTTATGAGCACACCATTGTTGCCTCTCTTCTCTGAGCTTTCTTCCATCATTGATCATAGGGGTTCACTGGCTAGTCACACCCTTTCCCTCATACACCAGATGTGCCATCAAGGCACAGGGGAAAGATGGTGAATGATCAACCTCAGGACTTACAGCACCCCCTGGGGTCTATTTCCTTTTCCCTTTTTGTCTCTTCATGGAGATATTGAGGACTGTATGGAGCCTGAAGGAAGCAGACCCAGGTAACAATAAACTCGGAGATTTAAAAGTGGAATTTACTGTTATTTTGATTAGTGACAGTTAAAATGCAGAAGCAGTCTAATAGAAGAGAGAATTGAGCCATGGCATTAACAATTTGGGCTACTAGTACTCCAAGATTGGCATATAACTTTTTGTAGAGGCCAAACTTACATAAGTAAGAGGCCAACTTACATAAAGTAGATAACCCAGTTTTAGAAGCAGGCTGTAAAGTTAGTACTGTTCATTAGATTTCCATTTTTTTCAAGCTGAATATACTCTACTTGTTAATTTTGGTAGGGCTGAACCTATTTTGTCTCGGCTAAAAGAAGATCGCACTATTATAATATCACCAGTATTTGACAATATTCGTTTTGATGACTTTGAGCTTCTTCAATATTCAGTGGCTGCAGATGGATTTGATTGGGCACTCTGGTGCCTTTATGAACCTTTGCCAGCTGAATGGTATGCTCTGAAAGATGAAACAGCTCCAGTCCAGTAAGTATGAATAGCATTTGAGGGTGGGCTAAGATACATGACACCAATTAGAGCAAGCAGAGGGAAGAAGATTTTTCATGGGTGGTGCGATAGATACTCGTGAAGCACATTATATCTCAATATTTGGTTTGGAAGTGTGGGTTCTTCGGCAGCCCTGAAAATCTCAGTACACCAGTTGCAGGGTTGTTGAATCAGCCCTGTGCTGATTCTGCTGTCAGATTTTCAGGCAATCCCCAAGTAATTCATTCTTCTGTATTATGTTCCTTAGCTAGGAGTGTGGTAGCAATATTTACTGATTGTGCAAGATGAAGTGTGGCCCTTCTCCACACCTGCCCAACAATATGGAGTGAATCTCACAACTCTGCTGGCCAATTGCACATCTGATCTGTGAGGACTCGGATGGATTGCTTGGAGATGTTGGAGTGACATATGATTACAGTGATCTTGGGCAGCTTTTTTCAACCCTTACCACCTGTGTGTCACATAGAAGAAAGAAAAAACAAGAACACATACACCAGCTGTCACACCTAAAGTGACCCCTAGGCTTAAGAGCCAATATATTTGCTTCTGTTCCTGATACCTTCCTTAACTGCTCAGATTAGTTTATGTATTCAACACCAAACAGTTGCTGGTACTATGATACCAGCAGCCATCTCATGCTGAATATATAAACCCATTTGCTTCCTTGTTCTACAAAGATGTCAGGTGTTGTTGACTATCCCTCAGATGTTAACAGCCACTTAGCAAACAATACTAAAAAACCTATGAGATAAGGTATAGTAATCACATTTGTGTAGCTGTATCTTATTTTATTGCATTTATGTGGCAAGGTTTCAGTAGTGGGAAAGGCTAAAGGGTTGGTTTCTGTGAGAAGAGGTGAAGGGCTGCCACCATGTTGAGCACAGCCTGTTCCAGCTTGCTCCAAAATGTACATTGTGCTGGCCAGAGCTCAGCCAATCAGTAATGCTGGTGGTGCCTCTGCAATAATGTATGTAAAATGGGATAAAAAGTGCTGCACAGCAGCTGTGAGAGAAAGGAGTGAGGAAGAAATATGAGAGAAACAGGTTGGCCTGCAAACACCAAGGTCAGTGAAGAAGGAAGAGGAAGAGCCGCCCCAGGTGCTGGAGCAGTTTCCCTGCAGCCTGTGGGGAAGACCACAGTGAAACAGCTTGCATCTGTGCAACATGTGGAGGATTCATCCTAGGAAGGATCATGCTGGAGCAGGTATCCATACGGCAGTTGTGGAGGACTCCACTGGAGCAGATATTCACACAGCAGCCCATGGAGGAACGTGCTGGAGGAAATAAACACATGGCAGCATGTGGAGGACCCCACACCAGAGCAGGTGGATATGTCCTGAAGGAAGATGCTCTTTTCCTTCCATATGGAGAGCCCATGCTGGAGTAGGATCCTGGCAGGGGCTTGCCACCTGTGAAGTGCTCAGGTGGGAATAGGTTTTTTGGCAAGAACTGCAGCCTGTGTGGGGCCCGTGCTGGAACAGTCTTCTCTTGAGTAACTGCACCCTGCAGAAAAGGACCAGTCTGGAGCAGCTCTTGAAGAACTGCAGTCCATGAGAAGGACCCATGTCGGAGCAGCCCATGGAGGATTGTATCCCAAGGGAGGACCCCACACTGGCACAAAGGAGAAGTGTGAGGAGAAAAGAGTGGCAGTGATGAAGTGTTATGAATTGGCTAGAACCCTCATTTTTCATCCTCATGCACTGCTTGGGGTAGGGAGAGGAGGTAGAAGAGCCAGAAGTGAAGTTGAACCTGGAAAGATGGAGGGATGGAGGGAAGGTGGTTTAGTTTTGGTTTTGTCTTTCTTCCTATAGTCCTTTTTTTAATTGGCAATAAATTAAATTAGCATTCCCCAGGTTGAGTCTATTTTGCTGGTGATGGTAACTGGTGAACAATCTCCTTATCCTCACCTCAACCCATGAGCTATTTTATCTTATTATCTTCCTCTGTCATGCAAAGGAGCAATGTGAGAGTGGCTTCTTGGGCACCTGATGAAAGCCAACCAAGGTTAATCCACCACACTTATTTATATGAAGGGCTTTAAAATTTACTGTATAGTTCTTGAGGAGGAAAGGCACTGAGAAACATTTGAAAATCATGTCCTGCATTTGTCAGATAAGATGGCAGATTTCTTCATTCATATACTACTACACTTGAGAGCCAAGCATTGGAGATAAGGCTGCTCAGATACCTATAGAAAGAACTATGGGTGAAATTGGCACGCTTCTCTCTCTGTTATAAACATATAGTAAGCATTAATCATTCAAGCAGGAGAATGGAATAAAAGCAAGCCAAATGTAGGTTAAGGAATGTTTCATGGGGGATGTCCACAGTTCTTGGACCAGAGAAAATAAAGTGGGTTTGGTCATAGAGAATAGAGATATCAAGAGAGTACCAAATTCTCTTTCAGTCTTCTTTCACCTACATGTAGGATGGATTCATCTACAGGGGAATTGGTTCTGGCAATCATCTCATCTGTCTTTCAAAACCTCAATTGACAGTGATTCCATAGTCCCCCTTTGTAATGGGCTTTAGTGTTTAAGTTTCCTTAATGTTAGGTAAAATTCCATAATGTCCAACCCAATTCTTCTGTGCAACTGTTCATTCTGATTTCTTTCTTCTTGTTTTAAATATGTTAAAACTGTTGTGACGTCACTCAAAAAAGATCTAATTCTTTAAAAGATATGATATCATGCTTTTTAGACCATTGATCAAGTTTATTTGCTGTCTTCAGGACTCTTTAATGTTGATCCGCATGTTGCTCTGAAATAAATCTGTTGCTCCTTCTTGGATTCAGCTAGAATCCTTCTGGAAGTTCAAGATGTGATTGATGCGTAATTGACTTTATTTCCATAATTATTGCTTCTTTCATATTTTACTTGTTTGGTTCTCCAGAAGCCCATCTATAATGGGGATTATTGCTGCAGATAGGAAATTTTTGGGTGAGATTGGTGTACTGGATGGTGGAATGCACATATATGGAGGAGAAAATGTGGAACTTGGCCTGAGGGTAAGCCTATTTTTATATCTTTTTTAGTAAGACAGTGAAAACTAGTATGTGATTTTTTTGAAAGCATGCAGGTCACTGGCTATTGTCCAAAGCACGGGTTAGCATTTTGGAACAATTCTGTTTTATTTTGGGTACTAAATGGAAGAGATAGATTTCCAAAAGCATCAGTAGGCATTTGTTGATATTTCTCAAGGATTTTGACTCCTAACACAAAATCCTAATTCAGCGAGGGAATACTGAATCTTTCAAGATGTGGTTCTTACAGAAATTTAATGTTCCTTTGCTCAGTAGAAGAATAAGATAAGATCACGTTAAAATAAATACTAGGGAAAAAAACCCCAAAACATCCCTCCCCCAAACAAATCCAAAACAGAAATAGGTCTGTCTGCCCTTGAAACTAGTGTGTTCTTCAAATTTGTGTGTCTTCAAATCAAGAATGGAGACTTCCCCCAGGGCCCCCTGAATAATTTCATCTGGAGTGTCTTTAGCTATTAGGGAACAAATAAGAGCTCTAAAAATTCTACTGATGAGTATTTTTAAAAAGTATTGGTGGTTGGAGATATTCTGGAAGACCTGAGAAGAAAAAAATGAACATAATGCTTATCCCTATAAAGAAGAGAAAAGATGACAAGACATGAGATTTATAAACCTTTTAGCAAGATTTACATGTCTAGGAAAAAAGGGTTTGATTATTCTCTTTCTCTGTTAAGTATGAAAACAAGGAGCCTTTGAAAGAAGTCAGTAACCGGTTTCAAAACAAACATGAAGACTTTTTCCAGGAGTCCACTGGATTTTTTTCTTTCTCTTGAATTGTCCTTACCATGTCAGATTTTGCAGGACCAGTTTTGCTCTTGGTATATTCTGGGCAATGTCTCTACTTCTGAAGGATTCAGGTCCATAACCACTACACTATTTAGCAGTCTAGCTCCTAGTAAGATCACTTGGAGGTATGAAACAGTTTGCCTTAGTGCATTTATGCCAGCTAACCAGAATGCCTTGTCACAGGAAATTGGTGAGTAGTTTTGTAAATGGTGGTGGCAAAGAAAAAGAAGAAAGAACATGCCTTTACTCTTCTGGGCCTTTGACAGGGCTACACATAGTAGAAATGAAAGGTACTGGAAAATTCATTTCACTCACTCTAGCCAGAAAATAGAGTTGAGGGCATGTCAGTTCATTTGATGAAGGAATGGGGGGAGCAGAAATGGAAGCACTTTCTGGGGAGAGACTTTTTAGCAAGGCCTGTTGCTGTAGAATGAGAGGTGATGGTTTTAAAGAACGGGTGATGGCTTTTCTAAAGAGAGATTCAGGCTGGATGTGAGGAAAACAATTTTTACAGTGAAGGCGGTAAAATCCTGGCACAGGCTGCCCAGAGAGATGGTGATTGCATCATCCCTGGAGACATTCAAGGCCAGGTTGGATGTGGTTCTGAGGAACCTGATCTAAATGAAGATGTCCTTGCTCATTGCAGGGGGGTTGGACTAGGACCTTTGAAGGTCCCTTCCAACCTGAACTATTCTATGATTGTTTGATTCTAAAAAGTGCAAAGAATAGACAGGCAACTTTACCTCAAATTCTCTCTTCTTGACCTAGGCCTGGCAGTGTGGAGGTAAAGTAGAAGTGCTGCCCTGTTCAAGAATTGCTCATTTGGAAAGAGCTCACAAGCCTTACTTGCCAGACTTGAGCACTGCGGTAAAACGAAACGCCTTGCGGGTAGCAGAAGTGTGGATGGATGACTACAAGTACATGGTCTACTTTGCATGGAATCTTCCAATTGAGGTAACAGCATTTCTCTGTTTTTCAAATTGGAATCCAGAGTCTAAAAGTGGTCAAATAAGAGCATGTGATCACACAAAAAGAGACAGAGTGTGGTTATAAGAGTCATGAAAAAAAAATTAATATTGATATATTAATAGTTGTTGAAATAGATGGCATCCAAAAGGCATGATCATAGACATGTTCCACTTAGGTTCAAATGAAGAGCTGATGCCTAGCTTACAATGAAATAATTTAACATATATTTTAACTTCTTTAGGGAATGTAGGGAATATTTTACCTGAAACATTAATAATTTTGCATGAAAGAGGATGTCCCTGCATATCTTTTAAATCAGCAAATTTGAACTTTAAGTAGAGAATTCAATTATTCTTCATCACATAATCGATGACTTCTATTAAGTGAGTTCTCCACTTTGCAGCCCAAAGTTCTGTTTTTGTTTTCCTGTAAGAAAAAGGGGAAAGTTTTATAACACCTTGGAAAGCTGGAAAGCGGTGATACCAGGAAATTAAAATAATAATAATAATCCCTTAAATTACAGTGGTTTGGGTTTTTTTGTCCTTTTGATTAACTTCAGTACTTCCCAATACAGTTTTAATCTTTCTCCAGCACAAACTGTTGAAGATATTGGAAATGTCAAGACCAGGTCTTTTGAGCATTGATAACTTCAGTTAATAAAAAAACCCCTATGAATTTTCTCAGCTTGCACTTCAGTGAATTTATGAATCTTTAAAAAAGGAATAGACTCCCACCTTCCTATGTTTTCTTGAATAGATGTTAAAGAAACAGATGAAAAAAATATATAGTGATATGGCATAAATTAAAACTTCATTAATTAATTTCTACCATAAATATTTGGAATTTTTCATCTGAAAATGCCAGTCATCAGAAAGTGGTTGAAGTCTATTTGAAATTCCTAACCCAATATATCTAGGCCACAGACTGCATTTTACACAAATGCTTAAAGACAGAGTGTAAGTTCCTGTTGGACTGATCTATACCAAACTTTCCTGCTGGAGCTTTCCACTTTGTATAAGAATTTACACAGTCTTGCAAACAATAGTTTGAATCTTGGCTGCTCCCGTATGAGATGAGTATCACAGTCAAGAGGCTATTGATCGTATTGAAGTTGTTAACAAGCTCTGTCTTATTTTTCACTTTGAGCTAGGTTTTGGTTTTTTTGGTATGAAATAAGGAAACTACTTCCTAGTCATGTCTAGCTTGGATAGTCTTTATATTTATGAAATTATAACGTTAATTTTTCACTAATTTATTGGCATTTATAGGCAAAACGTTCTGAAATTCTGAAGTTTAAAAAAATGTACATGTTTTTACAAATGAAATTTTAGCTACAGATTTAATGTTATAAATAGACAATATGGAGAAATAAATTCGCATTTTCCCTAGTTTCCCAGGCCACCTTAATGTCCTGAAATTAAACACAATGTTCTTGCAGAATCCTGGAATAGACTTTGGAAATGTTTCTTCCAGAAAAGACCTAAGGAAAAAACTGAACTGTAAAGGCTTTGACTGGTACATAAAGAACATTTACCCTAATTTAATATTTCTTCCCAACATTGTTGGTTATGGAACAGTAAGTATTGAGTCTATTTATTTGAAATATGGAACAAATCATTAGCTCTACTGTTAGGAAGAGTTGTGAACACTGTTTTGCTGATTATATTTTCCTAGAAACTTTAAAAATACTTTGATTTTTTTTTTCTAGGCACTAAAGCTTTCTAAATTCTTTTTCACATTAGTTGTTGGTCTAGAATTTCTAAACTGTGTTTAGTGTGTGTGTGCTGATAGGAGCACAACAGTAGTTTGGGAAAGTGCTTAATGTGTGGTTTTCTACTGTGTACAACACTCGTGTATTGACCAACAAGAATGGATCAATATCTTCTTGCAAGGACCTCAATTTTTCAGTGGAGTAATATGGAGTCTTTTCTGCAGAGATTACCAGGATAATTTGGAAAGCATGCACATACGAATCAAGATAGCATTTTCTAGACCCAAGCTTGCATGCCTTGCTGGAGCTGGGCAGTGGTACTTACCTGTCTGGAGCTCCTTGGTGACTTCTGACATGGCACTACATGGCATGATGTCAATGAGTCTTTGAAGGACCTTACGTTTGCTTTTGATTTTTGTTACAGTGTGTTATTTCTACAGAGGTAATCTGAGATTTATTTTCTAAACCCATATTGTATCTTCCACGTCAGGATTCAGCACAGAGCTCTGAATAACGTAGCCTTGCTCTCAGGACAGTTTCTAAAATTAGTGGTGAGGAGCTGCAAATGGGATTGCTGTTCCTCACAGTAAATGTCCTGGCTTATTCTGCAGATGAAAAACACACTGAAAGAAGACATCTGTATTGATCAAGGCCCTGTACCTGGAAACACACCAATTATGTATCCCTGTCATGCATACTCACCACAGGTAACACAAGCAACTGACCAGATCTTCACATAAAAACTGTTGCTAACTGTTCCTTTCAAGCCTCCAGGGGCCATGCAATCAGCACTTCAAAACTATTATCTCTGTGCTATCTAAAGGGAAATATTAACCTTTATTTCATTAAATAGTGCTACCCAATGTAACTGGAAACAGAGCAGGTTCCCATGGAAATCTGTGTGCATTAAACTAAGGCTTTTGTTTTAGCCTTGCCAAAAAACTGTGAGACCTCATGTTGATACTGATTGATCTTGTTGATTAACAGAAGATCACTGGGATAAAATGAGAGAGGCAGATCTCTTTCTCACACTACCCTGTCTGTCCCCTCAGAAGGAGGGAAGCTAAGGGTTACCATTCAATTGTGAGCATCTTGATTTTGCTTTTCATTGGAAAGCAGGAAGATTTTGTATAAGGTCAAATTCATCCTGGTTTAATTACTGAGAGCTCAATGAATGCTGGCGCTGTACAGCTGATACTTCTCAATATCAATTTTGGTACTGTTTGCTGTCACTTGCTTATGAGATTTCCCTTGTATCTTAATTTATTGACAGCAGTATCACCTTCCCTTTCAGCACATCTTTTATCACAGCACTGGAGAAATGTATGTAGGAGGTTTACGTGCCCGACGGAATACAGGTGATAGATGCCTAACAGACCCTGGCAATGGGGACCTGCCTGTTTTAGAGACATGTGACATAGCTGTGAATAAAGGTCTGAACTTGCACTGGGATTTTAGGCAGGTAGGTGAATTTCTATATCCCCATATTTCAATAAGCTCTCGCACTGTAATGAATCCTTGGACACTTCCTTGCAAAGCAGGTTTGTTTCTGAATAACTTTGCCTTAATTTTCAGGGCTTGCAGGTGCCACTGCAAGAGCTGTGGTGAAGGTGGCTGAGTCTTCAGGGGTGTGTGATTTTAAAAACAAGGGGATGGTCACACAATTGAAACCGAGTTACCAGAATTGAACCAGTTTCCATTTGTGCGGGATTTATGCCAACTGACGCTGATGTGCTTAAGATCCCAAGTGATACTTTCAGTGCCTCTGAAAACAAAATATGATAATACCAGCTTAGTCAGCTAGTCTAAGACAGGTAATGTCATGCTGCTGGGGCAGGATAAACAGGCAGCAGTGATAACAGTGGAAGGAGAGGTAGGAAAGGAAGCCACGCAGCTTCTCCCCTCTCAGGCAGTTCAAACCTTATTAGCTTTATGTAATTAATAATTAATCAATTTTGCACATAATGTGTAGTCCTGTTTATTGCATCTCTCAGTGAAAACCTAAGCAGGACACAAATCTTGTGAGCAAGTGGTAGAGAATATAGGAGTTGAATTGGTGAAAGATAAAGGATTCTGTGACCCAAATAGCATGGACCTACATGGTCTCCAGAAATTCTGCTAACATGGTCTTTATCTTTCATCTGGTCTGTAACCACGAAACTTAGAAAAAGGTGCATATATATTTTCTGGAGGATTTAGACCCACCTTAAAAGTAAACCTTCAGTTCCTTTTGTGCATTAAGAATTATCATAGTGAAACAACTGGCTTCCTGAAGGAGCCAGCTAACATCCTGTTTGCTCTGGAGCCCAGCCCCTTAGGAGAAACATCATTTCTGGCCTGATGAGTTGACTTACTCACACCCCACCTCATTCACAGTAATTGGTATTGAAATATTGACTTAGGGATAAGATATTAATATTCTCACCTGGTTTTAGCTGTCTTCTTTCAAAGTGGGATAGAATATTAAAATCTACTAAAATTATTTCAGCTGTTAAAAGCCCACAAACCCACAAAAAATACCCCCCCCAACTCCAAAAAGCAGACATGTAATAAGCCTCTGCATAGATTTTAATATGCCTCGTATTGTTCCATAAGCTGCCATGCATTATCAGCCTGAAGAAAACACTTTTTTTTCTCAGGCCTATGACCTACTAGGGTTTCTCAGACACATTTGTAAAGGTCAAGAGAATTGCTTCCTGACTGAGCACTAAATTTATAAGCCCTCAGCTTCTCTCGTCTTTCCTTTCATAGGGATCGGCTGTAATCAACAGGAGCACTAAAAGATGCCTTGAAATCACAGCAGACAATTCAGTTTCATATAGACTTGTAATGCAGACCTGCACAGGACAAAGGTGGAATATCCAACACACGGTTAAGGACTGGGGAAAGACAAAAGACCTGCAACAGAAGGCACATTACTGACTGGAGGATGGTCTTCCTTGAAAACTGCTGCGTTCATAATGCAGCACTGAAAGCAGCGCTGCTTTCAAGAGTTTATTTATACATGATTTTCCAATGAAGTAGTTACTGCGGGAACTACTTGCACTCTTGGAGCATCACCCCCCTAGTTTCCTCAGTTAGGAAGAGGATGTCTTTGCTCTTTTATTGTCACTGGAGAGCAGTAGTTACCTCTAGGAGTCTTTCAACGTACCTGAGTGCCTTACGTTGTCCTTTGGAAGCGCCTGACTACTCATTAATGAAAGACTGGTGTAAGGTCTCTAACTTTCTACCTTTGGCATTTTGGTTAGATATGAAAATTTAGAAGAAATGAAAGTGGGCCTGACTTCCTCTTGTACACGGTTTATCTCAGGCTGAATTAGACCATTTTGGGGTCATATAGATAATGCAAAACTTCTTGCCAAGATGTACTTATGTGAATGGGTGAAATGAAATACATCTTTGTTCTCCTGTCCATATAATTCTCCTGGACATGAATCAGTTTCTCAGTAAAGTTTATTAGATTCAGCAGTGTGACACATTAAGGCTGTATTATGTTTACCTATGTGAAATTTGTTTGTGCCAGCCACGTGACAACATGGATAAAATCCAGTCAAGTGCTTGGAAACAATGAGATTGAACTCAGTAGTTGCCACAAACGAATAGGAGTCCAATACAGTAACACGTCTATCAGAGAAACAGTAAAATATAGCATGAGTTGCTAATGGAAGGCAACTTCCAAGTAGACAGGACAGTCCTTGTAGAAATAGGTTTAGGTGGAACTGGTTGTCTTAATTCTTAAAGTAACCACTCCTAGGACTTACAAGTATTTGTTAAAGGGGATTCCTGTAAAGTAAACTCATTGAAGCTATATACAGTTTCAGCATAAAGTGATTTTGTTATCAAAAAGGTGCCAAACATTTTATTCAAATAGAAAGTGTATTCAAGGTTTGTTTGACTATTTGTTTGAGTCTAATCCAATATTATTTGTTTTTTATCTTTCTAATTTCTCTGTAAACTAAATGTGAACAATCTGGCCCTGATATTCAGGATCGGAAATGGACAAGCTCTTAAAGGAGGGTCCTTAGGATCCGTATTTTTCTGCTCCAGAACCTCATTCTTAAAAATGCCACATTTTAACCAGATTGGATTTAAATTTCTAAAATCCACTTTTATTCCCTTTCCTGAATCAAAGCCAAAGACACTGAAGAAAGAGGAATATGTGCTCTGGTTGTTTTCTGCATCTTCAATACCGTGTCTTACCAAAATCAAAGGGCTACCAGTTTGACAAGCACAATGAAGACAGTTAGAATTTTGCCAGTACAACTGAAATTATAATCTGGTCTAGTGGTGACGATTAATAAAAAGCGTTTACATATGACTTTTCCATCTTAATATGCCACTTCAACAGAATGTAATAGACATTTATTTTGAATAATTTTGGTTTGAACTCAGAGTTCAAAAAACCATCAAAATGTTCCAGAATGTCTAGGTTTCCTGGTTCTTAATGTGTGGCCTCTAGTTATACACAGGGGTCAACACTGAAACAAAATGCTTCAAATATTGTGATTTATCTCAAGTATAAGTCTTTTTAATTTCTTGAACCCCCCTCACAAATGTGACTTTTTTCCAATTTTTGTAATGAGGAAAGATAGTAGCCATAAGAGAAGGACTTCAATTTTCTGGTGATGCATAATGGGACATAAATAACAACTCCATGTTTTTTGGTGGTACAGTAGTAATATATTACTCTCACTAGTAATACTTTTGAACTTGAAAGTTCACTGGATGATAAAGCAATTGATGTGGGATTCCTCAGCAAGGAAGCAATGGATGTAGAACTCTACTGCCATGCTGTATTACACGAAGGCAGCTATGGCTATGGCATAGCATAGAATGGGATCTATTCTTGCCCTGAAAACCAGCCATTGGCTGAACTTTCAGAACTGCAGAAAATCACCTCAGCTCCTGCAAAATGACAGCAGAGTGCTGAAGACAGGTAGTAAAAATAACATAATAGGCAGGAGTTTTAATGGGTGTGTGGCTGTAAAGGAGTGGAACAGCTTAACTTAGAGCAAATATAAGCAAAAGCACCAAGGTACCTACTACCATGCAGGTAGGCCTTAGTGGAATCTGTAGAACAGTAGTGCCTTCCTCCTTGGTTTTGTGCTCAAGGAAGTTTGCTTTACTGCATGTGCAACAGGAATCCACCTTGGAAGGAAGAATTAGAAAAGGAAAAAAGGATTTCTTCTTTAATGTCTGGTGGAACGGGGAGAAAAGCCAGTCTGGAGACAGGAACTATTTAAGGGACTGTAAATTGTCAATCTCTTTAAGGGGAAACTCAATCACAGAACAGACAGAATCATTCAATCTGTCACCAGGGGATTTAGTTCTGGCCAAACTAAATCCCTTGGTGGCAGATTAAATGTGGTGGAACTGTGATAATCAATAATAAGATAATTAAAGCCCCCACAGCTTTCGTTCACATTTTTTTATTTGACTGACTTCTCTAAACTCAAGTGGTAAATTTAGATTTGTCTCCTCATTTTCCTCCCTCTTTGTGAAACTACCTCTTTTGAAACACTAACCATTAGGAAGAAGTCCTTTACAATGAGGGTGGTGAGACACTGGCACAGGATGCCCAGAGAAGTTGTGGCTGCCCCGTCCTTGGCAGTGTTCAAAGGCCAGGTTGGACAGGGTTTGGAGCAACCTGCTGTAGTGGAAGGTGTCCCTGCCCATGGCAGGGGGTTGGAACTGGATGAACTTTAAGGTCCCTTCCAATCCCAGCCGTTTATGATTCTATTATTAAGTGTATGTGTTATCAGTGTGGTATAGCACTCTGCTTGCATTCAGAAAAATCCAGTCAGGATCAGTGGGCAACTGAATCAGTGAGAACTAAAGGGTAGAGCTGCTCACAGCCAGCCACCCAGAAGCCCTCAGTACACCATGCAAGCCTGAAGACTACCAGTGAGATAGGGGCTCCATCAATCACCCAGGTTAGAGCAGGGTCATATCCTGTCTCTCATGTCTGGGAAGTATGGCACTGGGGCTTTGCTTAAAGCTTTGTGTTTGAAACCATACACTAACAGCACTTCAGTATTCAGCTCAACTCCCTGTAGCAAATGTGAGTTCAGCAATGGTTTTGTATTTCTTCAACTCTGGCAAATTCTGTCTACTCAGATATAGTAGTTATAGTCATGTTTGTAACCTCAGAGTAGATTTCAAACTGTTTGGTTTTTTTTCCTCTAATTTCTGAGAGAGTTGCTGTTACTTCAGAGCATGTTTTTCCATCTGTTCACTGTAAATTTACTTGCAGTCCTTAGTCTTCCCAAAATCTCCTCCCAGAAAAGGCAAAATGATACCTTATAGTGTGTGTTTGCCTGCAAAATTCCCCAAAATGTGCCATCTGTTGCTAAGTGCCTGAAGCAACAATGATAATGGCAGCAGCTTTGAAGCAAAACCATGCTTACTTGTGCCCTACTGTGGTGGATGCACAGAGCTCTGAGTTCAGTATCATGATTGTTGTTTGCTTTCAATGCCATGTGTGTATCTGTTGCAGTAGTTCAAAGCAGATTTGCAAATGTAAGTCAGTTTTGTGTGGAAAATTAGACAGAAATTCTCACTGTAAATGTTACGTATGCAAGTGTGAGAACTCAAATCTAGAACTGTGTGGTTAGATGGCACGTACCCCAAACCTATTTATTTTGGGGAAAGAGGAGTTTGTTAAAGGGAAAATATTTGTCTTACACAAACAACTTTGAAAAGGTATTGTCAATTCACCATATTTCAAGGAAAGTGTTAGAGCTCTACACTGACAGCCACATCTAAAAAATACTAAGACAGATATGTGCAAATTTGTGATGCAAGGGAACTGTGATAGCTGCCGCACTACAGGGTTTGCTTCTGCATCTCCTTTAGACTTTGAATTTCTGTGTGCCTGCCATCTTTTTTTTTGCGGGATGCATGCAGGTGCCATTAGCCTGGATGAACTGAGCCTGGCTTATTCTTCACCCCCACTGGAAATGGTCACTCATGTGTTCAGATCAGCTCAGTCTGCCTTGAGTGCCATGGTTCATGATTCTTGGACTGCCATGATTCTGGCATGCAAATCAGTTGGTTTAACTAATAGCACACTGTGCTGCAATCTGCTGTATAATTACACACTTAATTAGATTCACAGTTTGTTACCTGTGTCACACTGTGACAGGGCTTGCTGTTTTTCAGGGGAAAAAAAATCTGGTTATAACTTAGAAAAGATCATGTGGGTTGATTTTTCTCCCTGAAGGTGTGAGTTCCTTTTAGAAGAACCTACAGATTAAAGCTCAAGTAGTCACTGTTTATTAAATGTCTGTGGTTAACACCCCCCAGTTAAAGGCATGCCTTTGGGCTTTCAAAGAAAAAGCCCTGAGTACCAGATGAGGATGGCGGTATGCACAATTACTGCTGTGGGATTAGGCAAAGGGAGGAAATTTCAGCGTATGAGTTCTGGGGTAGGTGCCTTGTTGTGCGATCTTGCACTACACTGTGAGATAGCTTGTATCCCAAGGGCTCGGTTGTCTTCTATTTCACATGGGATAAATATGCTGTTACTTGCTATTTTACAGTATACCTCACTTCAAAGTACTTCCATATATACCTTAAATCTGCCTTAAATCTGCACATGCAATGAGAACTGCTTGTGTGCGTAAGTGAACATTTAACACCCTCAATTTAACATTGCTCTTCTAAAACTATAGTATGTTTTGGAATGGAAGTATTGATTCCTGAAACTTCATAATTATTTTCACTGGCACTTGTTGGACGGCCTTTAAAGCCTATGGAAGGAGTGCAAAAGAAGGCAAGGCTCTCTAGAACAAGGAAACAAGATTTGCCCTAGTTCATTTACCTTGTGCTGGCAGCTGGTAGAGGTTCAAGGAAGTGAAGGCAATACAAATGCTCATTGTCATTATTTATCTGGTAATATTAGACAAAAGATAAACTGTCAAGCAGTTCCCCACTGCTTGAAATTCAAATAAGTCTGTGTTCATGTAGGAAGTTGGTGATTGTATGATAAATATGAAAATACATGATTATCTAAAGAAAATGAGTCACCAAATCAAGCTATTTGCTTTGAATATAGATCCGTCCACATAAAAAATCAGAGTAGCAATTTCAGATAAGCAATATATAGTTGTTAGCAGCCATGATTCAGAGACTGCATATTGGCAGACTTCCTGAGAGATGCCTGGCTTGGCCTAGCCCTGCTGTATTCATCAGACAAGTGGGCTGCAGTGAGATTATAAAATTCATCAATATGAATTTTATTTGCTGTGATGGAGGACTGCAAAGATCCAAGGGAATCTGGGTGTTATCAAATTGGGCGGTAACGGTGTCCATACTTCTGACCCAGCGTCACACAGCGCCAGTCGGCTGGTTAAGATATATTATGGGGTCTCTTTA